>JABSTQ010006914.1:0-176201 GCA_013358835.2 Ixodes persulcatus
TTCTAAGGTAATTAGTTGCTCAAATTGTAATTAATTGTTACTTTTAGGGGCGAAGCTCCTTAGGGGCTAGCCATGTCCGTCCGCCGTAGGCCCGGCGTCGGGTGCTCGTGCTTCTGCTCGTGAGATCACGTGCTCACGAGCACGTGAGCACATGCTCAAGTGCTCGGCAAAAAAAAAAAAAAAAAGGAAAAGAAAAGATGAAAAAAATTATGAAAAAAAAAAGAAGAAAAGAAGAGTAGGGGGTTCTGAGATACCATCCCATCTGTCTGCTTAAAAAAAGGAAAAGAAAACCACACATTCTCCTACTGATATGAATGAAAAGGCTCGGCATGCTGCGGCTCGGCGTCTACACAGACAAGCACCACCAGAGCTTCGCCCCAAGCAACATCATTCACCACGTGGAGATGCGGTCAATTTTTCACTAATTTTGTTACATACTATTTACTACTTTACAAATTGCTTGCCTGGTGTCCCTTTTGTTTTTAATTTTCTTAAAATTGTGCATTGCGCAAACAAAAGTGGTTCGAAGGATGTTCACGATAGACTCAATCGGTGCTTGCAAGCATTCCTTTTTGACGATGAAGCTTTTTGCCTTGCTTTTGTCAAGTACAGCAAGTTTGTTTCTGGATAGATTGTAAAATCTCTTCAGGAAGGTAATTATTCGGTTTTCGCCGGAGTGCAAGCTTTCTCCTTCCATTTGACCATGGAAGTGCTTGGAAACAACATCTTTTAGAGATAAATGCGGGAAAAAATTGCTCGCTGCATTGCAGGGCCCAAAATTAGGTTTGTACCGTTGGTTTGTTTCAAAGCGCTTGGACAGGAAAGGGGGCAGTTTTGAGCGAGTGGAGCCCCGTAAGGACCTTTACCCCCGAAATCAGAAAATGGAGTGCAAAGTTGGGGGTGGTGCTCTTGCCGGCCGAACACACGGACACCTATGGAAACCGGGCGCACTGGCTTCCAATAGGCGCCGTGGAAACTCCGGCACTGCGGCTTCGACATCCAGGAGGTGTCTGAGAGCCGTCACCCAGGGGCACAGGCCAAGAGAAAACCGATTTTCGACTCTAAAATTACCGAAACAAATGACATCCGGCGATTTAGGGAGGGGAGCAAGTCCCTCCGAACAAAGAGTTACTCGCGCAATTCGAATCCTCCCCCGCCCGACTGCGCCCGCTGGAGCAGAGGCTCGCCACTCCCGGGAATTAGTTATGCAGTTCCGGGTCGGCAATCCCGGATAAACACCCCTCCCGAGGTCGCCCGCTGCCCCTGGGGGGTGAAGACGGAAATGCGTCCAATCGTAAGCACCGACGTCAGCGGTCCGAGAGAAAGAACGAGAAAGTAGAGGGACGTAAGAGCCGAAAAAGAAAGCGGGCGACAGGTTGGGCGTTTTCATTTTGCCACAATGACTCCAAGCTTTTAGAGTGCTCGTCGACTTCTTTTTTCTTACACGATGCTCGATGCCGTTGCTTTTTATTAAGTACAAAATGAAGCTAGAAAAACAAGCAAAAACCTTGCAAGTGATGTTTTTCTGCTTCTTTGAGTATGATAAAGCGTCGCCGGTCATCCGGGCCCGTCCGGTCCATCGAAGGGATCATCGACGTCCGTGTCCATGCCCCGCCGTTTCAAAGTGGCCACGACGCGTGTTTCCTTTCCCTCTTGACTATTATATTAACTCTATGGGTGCTTTCCCCCGCTCCCAGGCATGAGCGAGGCCCTGCTGGGGAACCAGCGGCTGTTCCGGGAGGCCGTGCCCTCCCTGCGTGCCTTCCTGGCCTCCCTGCCGGCCCCGGTCTGCCTCCTGGCCCACAACGGGGACTACTTTGACTTCCCCATCCTTAGGGTGAGCTCACACAGGGGCCGTCACCCCATCCACCGTGGACTGCAATGGTCCCTCCTGGATAGGCCGAAATTGTTGTCACTCTTGTAAATCTGACGATACTTAAAATAAGTTGTTATTAGAAATTTTGCGAAACTGCCGGGGTTCAAGTTTGAAAGGTTCACAAAATTTCTAACCTCGTTATAATCTGAATTTAAAGAGTTTGCAACTTCGGAATACGCTGGGATTCCAATTAGAAAAACTTGGATGTCTAGGTATCGGAAACTTTGGGTTCGAAAATTCTGAATTTATTTACAAATCAAGTTAGAAACTCGTAGAAATGAAGCATGCTGGCTGAGTTACAATGTTAGAAAAAAGTAACATAGAGGACGGTCTTCGTCCTCTATGTTATTCTCCGTTTGAAGATTTAACATTTAAATTCAAGGTCTTTGGATCTTACGCACGGTAATCAAATTGCACTGTTTCCAATAAAGCTTTTGCGGATTCACTCGAGAAACTATGCCCCGCTGTGCGCCAAAGTTTACTAAAAACGTTGCACATTTCTTTAATGTCGTAATGACTCCGTCTTCTCAATACCATGTCAGTCATACTTACTGTACTAGTACCAGTGCTACCCATTATTTGTTGGAACTCATCAAACGAGTGTTGAACTGGGTGAACACTTTGGCACAAAGCCTCGCAGCGGTCCTTCCCACCTCTGTAAACTGGCAGCATTCTCATCAGAAGCCACCTATCGTAAAATACCGAGCAGGCGCCCTCTTAAAATAAGAAGAAAATCGGGGAATGGGCACTTGTTAGGTCATCTATTTTACCTATATATATACACCCGCAGGTGATATGAAGGTGAAGGCCGGATCGTCGGCCGGTCCGAGCTATGAGCGCCATGACGCGGCTGCCGTGGCGGCTCGCTTTCTTATTGCACGCTTTGCCGAGATTAAGCACTTGGATCGAGCGCTGTTCTCAGCTCTGCTGCTACTCCCCGCAGAAAGCGCGAGGATTGCGGAAGGAGCCTTTCAGACGCTATTGGTAGACAATGTGATTTAGTAGTTTTTTGTTATAGACCCCTTTCACAATACGGCCCTCTGTTGGCAGCTGTGAAATCCTTGCACAATGGCGGATGAAAACCTCGACGTCGTGGCACACTGGAAAAAAAACACACCCACAAAAAAAAGGTGGTGAGCGCAGTGACGTTGCACTTTCGACACTGTTTGACTGGCTCGTCCACTCGTAGTGTTGGCCGCGCTCCGACGTTCGCTATCTTATGGAATGACTTGCACGTTCCTCGATGCAGTCACTCCGCCATTGTGCAATGGTTCTGACCTCCTAATAATTGGCACGTGTCTTTCGAAAGAAGTCTATTATTGTTCACTCATGAATGAAGAAAGCAGTTGGTTCACTGATAAACCATGCCGAAGAACTTCCGCTCTAGTTCACGTGCAATGTGCAAATCATTTGCCGGCAATGACGTGGGCACAGCGCCCACGAAAAACGATGCCGAAATCGAAACCCACTTCCACGCTTTCTGCAGGGAGTAGCAGCAGAGTTGAGAACAGCGCTCGATCCAGGCGCTTAATCTCGGCGAAGCGAGCGATAAGGAAGCGAGCCGCCACGGCAGCCGCGTCATGGCGCTGATAGCACGCACCGGTCGACGGTCCGGCATTTACCTTCATATCGCCGGCGGGTGTACTGTGCATATTTATTCAGATGTCGCAAAATTTTGATGTGGGTGCTTGGTATGGAATGAGCAGATGCTCGGTATTTTACGGTAGATGCGAGGCTGGCATGAAACAACAAAATATAAGGCACCCAGGTGTTCCAAATACTTCATTTGCAGCGGGCGTTTATTTGCTGAGGATGTACCATTGGATGGAGAAAACGCTACACAAGGGCGCTGGCACAGCACCCGACTCAGTTTAAGGTTGAGGAGCATGCGACCAGACTAAACTCGGGTGTACGAACATCGAACCACTGCGGCGTCGGGAATCAAACTTCACACGCTCGCCAAAGCGTAAAGAAAGTGTCAAGTTCGTTGTCGTATGTTGGCGTCGCTCCCTGTGCGTGCCTTTCTATGACCTGCCGCTTACACGCTTATTACTCTGTAAAGTTGCAGCAAGGTGCTCGTAACCAAGGTTTGCTTCATTAAATATACGGTCAGAGTGTACCATAGCGTTCCCATCCACCTTCGAGGCTGCTGTCACTGTTTTTTTGGCTCTATCGCTTTTATCGAATTACCGCTTATATCAAATTTTTTGGCCTTCCTGTTGTATTCGTTATAATGAGGAATTACTGCAGCTGAAGACTTTTCTCAGACATCACTTTTCCGGGCCTTCTGTGAGATAAGCTCGGGTTTTCCGGAAGAAGAATGATTATACAATACGCTCTTCTGCCCTGAAGAGCTTATTTCAGCAAGGGTTTTCTGCAGGGAATATCATCGTCTTTGCGCTCCCCTCTCCTAAGCCTCGCCTAGTTGGAGCAAGGTACAATGTGGAGAGGATATAGGAAATGAGGAGGCGGGCAAAAGTGAAAAATGCGAAGTGTATGTCAGCTTTATCGTGTAATTTGCAGAATTCCCAAGTTTGCGAAATGTTACTGGTGGGTGCTTTTGCGGTATTTTACGGTAGGTCGGACGCAGGATAGCAACCCCATGACCGGAAGGTTCGTGGGCAAAGTCAATACCTGTGTTACTCGCCACTTGTTTGTTCCAAGGAATGTGGCGTGTCACTCCACGGAACCAAACAGTGCGGTGACTAAAGGCCCGTTCACACTCTTACGACCTCTTATAACTGGGTTCCTTAAAACCTCTTACAACCAGAGGACACACTGGCGCCATCTATTGGGCAGCAGTAGAAACTTGGCAGTCCGGCATATTTTCTATTTCTCTCTCGCTTTATTCTTTCTTTCTTGGCTCAAGAAACTTTTGTCAACGTTATAAACGAGCCGTTCTTATAGTTATCACGCACATTTGACCTCGGAAATCCTGCAAAACCTTCGCTCTTGTGAAATGCAGTTCCGGGGTCACTGCATAGATGGCACCAGAATGCCAGTGTGTTCCTTCGTCCTAAGAAATTTTAAGAAGTTTTAACAGATCTCGTCTCTCGGTCGTACTCGGCCTCAAGAGTGTGAACGGGCCTTTAAGTGGGGTGACTGTTCAACGCCCGACCTCAGCAGTAGCCTGCCAAGAATGAGATAGTCTCGATTGAACGTAACATCAATGTTCCATATGCAGAAATGCAAATATTGTAACAAAACTCGCATGTACACAGCTGGCAATGTAACAAGGGTCACAAGCAAGAGAGAACAATTTTACAAAGACAATGAACTAGTTACCCATGAGCAAAACAATGTCATACAACCGGGGCTCGGTGACGGACCGTTGACCAGGAGACGAAGTTGCGGCAACCCTCCAGGATAAGTTATTCCAGAGGAGCAGTCGTCCCAGTCTTCAAAGCGATGTCAGCAGAGGCTTGCCCTCGACACTCGGACGGCGGTCGTTGACTTCTTCGGACGAATGATGGACAGAGCGTCGTTCGTCCGAACGATGCTCTGCTTGTCCGAACAACGTGCGAAGTAGTTCTTACAGAATTTGGTTGTTGGAGGAAGAAGAGATGCTTTTAGCGTTTGAAGCGTGTACGTCTTGATAAGGTAGCATATATCTAATCTAAAATGCATTTCCACATATCTTAATTATGTACATAAAGGGGGAAATTAGTAATTCTCCACAAGGAGCCGGGCTTTTTTTTACTACGGTTCTTGAGGTGAAAACGAGTATAGAAATAACGACAGAACTCCGGCTCCGGTAGTTATGCTATGCCATGGCACCCTGGGCTTTGCTTCACACATGCAGCCGCCTGCCCGGGAGAGAGGAGGATTTGTCTGCGCTGCAGAAGGTTTTTTCGTCTGTTTTTTCCTTCTGCCCTCTCAAGTGAGTCTTAGTGCAGCGAAAGGTGCAGACAGACGCCGTACTAACCTGGTGTCCAGAGCGTGACATGCAGTAGCGTTTGTCTTGGCTTTCTGGGTCACTGGAGCTGGGGCTGTAAAAGAACTTGTTGTTGGGCTAGTTTGTGTTGACTGTATTGAACCATGGTTGAAAGCGCTAAAAAGACAGATTCTCCTCTAAAAGACGTACACGCCCGTGTTGTCTTCTATCTTGTGTACAGTAGACTCCTGTTAAGGCGAACTCGCTTAAGCGGAATTCTCGGATATTCCGAACAAAGTATGAA
Source organism: Ixodes persulcatus (assembly GCA_013358835.2). Taxonomy (NCBI): domain Eukaryota; kingdom Metazoa; phylum Arthropoda; class Arachnida; order Ixodida; family Ixodidae; genus Ixodes; species Ixodes persulcatus. The sequence continues at coordinate 6,055 of JABSTQ010006914.1, forward strand.
CATTTGGTTGGTTTCCCATAGATGCAATGCAAAAACAAAATCGTTTAACACGAACCACTTTGCGCACGCATTTTGGTTAACTCGAACTTCCATAGGCCCCCTCCCCATGGCACTGCACCGACGGCGACGCCGCGCATTGCGCCGGCCGAGGTGTATGTCAGATGTACCGTGAAAACCCGCATATAATACAATTTTTTTTTTTTTTTTTTTCAAGTTTTCAGCTTCAATGAGGTGCGATCTAACGCTGTTTGACGTAGTTTCAGTTTCGAAGCAATATGGCGCTCAAAACAGCTATCATCATCATTAAAATCGCAATGTCCGAGGCGCCACCATTCGTACACGGTCAGGCTCGGCAATGGCGTCAGTGCGAGAACAATGATCGGTCGCCTACAAAAGAAAAGTTGTTTTGGTTGCCGAAGACATCGGTACCAGTGCTGCCGGATGACGATTCGCCGTAAATGAGGGCAGCATCCACGGATGGAGACGACAAAAGCAAGCTCTGTTCGCATGCAACGGAACGAGAAGAAGCTTTAGGAGCCCAAAAAATGGCGTGCTCGCCGACGTCGAGGCAAGTCTCAGCAACTTTGTAAAAGAGCAACGTGAACGGCACCTCGCCGTAACTTTGTAAACGAGCAGCGTGAATGGCACCTCACCGTAAACATTGAGCTGTTGCATGAGAACTTTGGCGAGCCGACATTGGATTACTCGCTTTATGCGCCGCGCCGGGTTTTCCCTGCGTCGGCGCATGCTCGTCGCTCGCTCTTTCGAGAAGTGCGGGATTTCAAATGCGCTTGACGGCACTGAAGACTACTGCCTTTGGGAGGAGGCGTCGGACAAGGAGTCTGATGGACGTGATGAGAGATTAAGGTGACATGTGTCCCATGTTTTCTCGGGAACATGGGCCACATGTCGTCTTTCATCGCTAGACACCGATTTGCACAGAGGAGGAGGCAGTCAAAAATCACCGAATGGATCGGTTCCCCCACCAGTGGTGTGTGAAACATTATTTTTTTTCTTCTTTTGGCACGGTAAGCCAAATAAATGTCCCTTTTTAAGCATCTCTTCATTGTAGGCCTTTTCATTCTGTGTTTAATGGTCAACAGCAATTTAGATATGTCCAGCATGAGAATTAAAGCACTTCTGTTAACACGAACATCTGATAAGTCGAACAAATTTTCGGGTCCCTTCGAGTTTGTCTTAAAGAAAGTCTACTGTATGTCTTTTTAGCGCTTTTAACCATGGTTCAATACGGGCTGGGGCTGCATTGTGTCTACTGAGACTGAATCCGAGAGTTCGAAGAAAAATAAAACATAAAAAAAAACAATAACTTCCCACATTGCAGACTGTCTTCCTCTCTGCAGGGTGACACTTGCGCGACTTCGTTCACCACATTGACAGGCCATTTTGCGACAGCTTGTCACAGCATCAACGACGACATCACGACCGTTGGCGCAGCTAGCATGGCTATTGTAGGTGGTCGAAAACTTAGCCGTGCAATGACGAAACTTGTGAACAGTTATGGCCAGTTTTGTCCGAGCGGGCTGGGAACACAAGATTTCCCTCCTGATAATCGCTGCACGTTGCGTTAGGTATTTCGCAATGCCCATCAACCAGTTGTGATAGCACTGTGCTCAGCCCCTCAATCTGAGCATAAAAAGCCACGCTATCGAACTTGCATTGAGTGTTGGGATACCCAAGAAGCACGACGCAAAATATCATAGAGGGCGGCACGCCGCATTAGGGTGCAAGGCGAGAACTGTGTGTCGACCGGCAATGCAGCCGAGAAATATCATGCTTATCATGTCGTCGTCCTATGCTTGCCGCGTGTTGATCCATCGATCTACAGTGTGCCGTGATTTCTCCCAAAATAAATTATGACTGCGTAAATAATCGTGTAAAGACACAGTAAAGCTATGCTCTTGTTTTCTTTGTCTGACAAGTTGAATAGCATTAACGAAACAGACCTGTTATTTCCACTCATTGGCGGACCTGGATTGGGCTCTGGCCGCATCCCCGAGTCCGATTCAGACTCGCAAAGGTGCAGGCCCGCACATGAAGGCCCGGGCTTTCAGGTGAGCCCGTGCAGTGCTCTAGGAGAGGCACCCACAACGTCATTTATCGCTTCGACGGTATTGGGCTTGTGTGAACTTCGGCTCGTAGAGAAATTTCGCTTTTCTCTCGTCTTATGATCCGTGTAACGTCATGTTCTCGAACTTTTGCATTCAATCACGACTGCTGCGTTGCATTTTTGTCTGCAGTTCCAGCTTTCTGCGGTACATAGTTCATTTACGTGCCGAGAAACGAGGTTCTTTTATCTCGCAATCACCCGGTACTTCAATCGCCTTGCGAGATCTCATGAAATTGACCTTGCGGTATTGCGAGTTGGGATAAGCAGTGATGGAAGTGCTGCGCCATTTGCGCCGAATTGCGCCATGAAGGGAAGTCAGCTACATCTTGCGCCAAAATGCCATTTTTGCTGAGAATTGCGCCGCGCCTGCGCCGAGATAGGCTTAAAGCAAGAAAAATATATATTTTATTATTGGTGAACCCTATTATTCAGAGAAGTAGAAGGAAAAAAAATTGTACAAATATGAATTTCAAAGCGTCTCTACTCACCGCATAGTTTATTCCGCCTTAGGTCAGAGTACAGCCGAAGGCTCGAACACATACAACCACAAACACACGCTAGAAGCGCAAGTTACGGGACATTCGCTGCTCTTGATTGGTTGAGCCGATGAAAGAACACGTACAAGGAGGTGACGAATGCCACAATGTTGCGCTTTGATGCTGCGAATCAACCGGCCAGAGCCGCTGATGCTGAGCATCAACCGCTCTGGCCGGTTAATGCGCTGGCTGGTTGATCACCGACATCGACTAAATTTCCGGACGGTATTGTCGATGTCAGGAACTAAGAGTTCCCGATAAAACTTTTGCAAAATTGTAGGATGGCCGATTCCGGCTACTGTTACAAAAAAGAACCAGGGTCTTGTACTCCTGATAAGATCATTTGATTCTCATGTCTGCCACATGTCCCCGTGCCGTGCCTACAGAGTAGCGTGGCACATGCGCAGCTCGCGTCAACCCTCAGCGCCTCTCACCAGCGTGCGTGCGTCGAGCTTCACCGCTTTGCACCGGAGTGTTAGGAGCTGCGGCTGACCCGGGAGAGCGCCTGGCTTAGTGCGTTAGGCACGCAAATTATGCTCAGGATTATTACAGGTCGACCTTCTTTGTCCTAATTGTAAATTAATCTCTAATTTAAAACACAAACAAAAACAGATGAAGAGAGAAGGGAACACGAGTCTATATATATTTGAATAAATACGCTAGTCACGGTAGTTTCTGTGCAGCTGTCTATCGAAAGAGCAGCAAACTTTGATGTAATTCTGGTTCCTACACCGCTAAAGAGCACTGTCACATTTAAAGCACAAGTGTAGCCTTTCATACTATTTTTGGGTGGTTGTTTTTGCAGTTTATAATGTTAGAGTATCCAGTTTGGTAGGCTCGTTAAATTTACGGGGCGCATTTCTATTGGTAGACGTGTTAGCGGATATGCCGTTTCTTGCTGGTATTAAAAATATGTATGCATGTTTACAGGCTAAACAAACCACCGAGTGTAAAATAAAGAGGGGATAGAAGATTTATCCCAATGCACTATGATTCACATTTCAATCATTTTTTAGTATTCATTGTAAATGAAGAAGACTGTGTTCCTTTTACGCCCTGTCTATTCTTATCACAAACGATAATAGGTAATATGCTCGAGTATCAAAGAGGAACCCTCGATCAATATCATAAATGAACTCATTTAGAGATACAATTATTTTTTTTTCATTCTCAAGTGACGTGCTAACAGATGTTGGCATCTGCTCCAAAAGCGTCAGTGGCTGCTCCAAACCAATAGTTTGCCTGCTACAGAACCTGCTAGAAAAGGTTAAATGCCGCTGCCATCACTGGATAAGGAATCTGCGGTGGTAAGAGAATGAATTGTAGCGCTAAATCGGCGCCAAATTCTGCACCAATTGCTGCGTTGATTCGGTGCTGCAGGTGTGAACAAACTGTGACTGAGATCGGGAAATGCTTTTCTATCCCTTCGAAGTGTTAAAGCCGTCTGTGATGGAGCGAAGCAACATTGCCCGAGCTTCTTCGTATTGTGTCGGATGCCCAGGAAGTTGTATTTTCTGACGTAACTATTGTCACAAATGAAAACTGTTGACAAATGTAGAACTGAAAGTAAACGTTTAATGAGACAAGCATGCACCCACAAACTTTTAAGTGAAAAGTATCACACATCCTGCATCCGTGACGGAACGGCGACTGTCCCCAAGCAGCCCGTTACCGTTGCCTTTTTTCGCGCGGTCGGTTCAGGAGTCTTCTGAACCACAATACGTGAACGGCAACCGCCGAGAACAAGCTAGAACTTTCTAAAAAAATGCAGAATTATAAAGAAAAAAAGAGGTAAGTTTTTTCGTCCGTGTGCCAGCTGCATTTGTTGCAGACTGCACGCACGCGGCACCCATCACCAATTACTCCTGCTCTTAAGCAGAATGGCGGTGCTCATAAGACGGTCGGGGAATGAAGTGTCTATGCTCCGGGCATAGCTTCTTTAGCGGCACTGACCGGCCCCCCATGGAGCAGTCGCTCGAGCCGAGTCTCGAAATCTCGCGTTGTCGTCCCCCGACCCGACCGTGAGCCCGCGTCCCCTTTTTTCGCAGGACGAGCTGCGTCACGCGGGGGAGGGGGACCTGGGCCTGCCGGGCCTCCTGTGCTGCGACACCATCAAGGCCCTGCGGCAGATCGTGCAGGCCGCGCCCCCGCCCAAGAAGAAGGTCAGGGGGGCGGGCCCCTACTCCCTGGACATGCTGTACAAGCGCTTCTGCGGCCGCCGCTCCAATGCCCACCAGGCGGAGCAGGACTGCGTGGACCTGCTCAAGGTGTGCCACCACCACCGCCTTCCCTTCCTGGCGTACCTGGAGGCCAACCGGGTGCCCTTCCACACGGCGGAGCCCGTGCGGCGCTGAGGCGGCCCCGCCTCGACGAGCCTCGGGCCGGTGCTTTTCGCGTCTCTGAGACGACTTTCGGCGCATGGGGAGGCAGAAGCGACGGATGGAGACGCATTGCAGGCACCGTATGGTTTCGGCGAGAGGTATCGGTTAGTTTGCAAATGTGTGCCTCGTCTTGCGAGCTTTTGAGTGGGGCTCGTCTGTGCCAGCTTTGCCACGCGGCATTCACTTTTTCGTACGTTTGCGAACGTCTGCCGGGCGCATGCCGCATGGAAGAAAGACTCGTCGCATGCTCGCCTGGCAGGACGACGTCGGACATCCCGAGACGCCCGAGCCTTGTTTCTGTGGTGCGGGTTCGCCTTGGGCCATTGATCGATTTGTGACGACATGTTGTGGAAAGTAATTTGGGGCTGTGTTTGGCAGGAATTAACGATTGATCTAAAGGGCAACTCCGCTCAATTCCGAAGATTTCGGGATAATGAGGAATTTCGCATTAAAAAGCCCCAGTGAAAGACGCTACGTCATTTGCTTCACGAACAATGGGATATATATTTTTAAACCTAATTTAAACGCGAGTAAGAATCGGAACCGAAACTTCGGCTTCGTCCGGCAACATTGGCCTCTGGCAGCCAAGAACATGGCTATCGCATGGTACGAGATGTTCCGTGATCCCCTACGCAACGACGGGCAGCATTGGGGCGGGCATGTACAAGGCGCAAGTGTCGTTTGCACGGCACTTTTCACCACGTTTTGGTGTCCACAACATCTGCACAACTGCAGCTAAGTCCACGCACCTAGTGTCCGTAGTGTGGACAAAACTCCGAGACAATAATTACGAACAGTGAGACGACGACAGCAGTTCTGATGTGGGAAACGGCGGTAACGGCGGTACCACTGCAAGGCGGCTCCCAAGAAGCGCACTGCGCAGGCGCATTACGCCAATCACGTGGACACCACTGAGCGCCGAGAGGAAAAGTTGCTGACGTCACCCGTTATGTCTGCGCGGAGAAGTAAAAACAAGCAAAAGGGAGCAATGGTGACGACATTTAGCCCAATGTTGGTTTCGCCCACGCCGTAGCTTTGACTGCACTGTTGGTTGCGCCTCAATTCGCCCGCTCGAGTCAGCCGATTTCGGCAACTTGGCGAGTCGCAGATTTTGATGGACCGTTTAAGAAACATTTAGACAGAACTACGTCATAATATTTCACGTATGATCTTCCTAGGTAATACTGAACAGGACTGCATTATTTCTTCAAAAACAGAAATGAAGACGGAGTTGCCCTTTAATGGTCGTGATGACAAGAATCGATTGATGCGCGTGTGGTCGTGAGTAAAACCATCCCGGACGGATGTCCCTCTGGGTTCTGTGCTCCGAGCACAAGAATGGTCTTGATGGTGCTTTGGCTAGCGCGCGTGTCAATGTTGCTCGTGGCCGAGGCGGTAGAGGGATATGCAACTTAAAAAGAAGAATCTTGTCCGACTCGGTGGCTGACGATTGCTTCGGTTTTTTGTGAACTGCAAATCATTGTTATATTGAAAATGTCTCGCTTGAACTCAAGGGAGTGTTTTTGTGTTGATGTGGTTGGAATTTTACGGATCGTTCGCTGGTTTTGGGTGCATACTATTGCCAAACTGGTAACTTTCCTTCCATGTAATGTTACTGTTTCCCAAACTACTTGATGCATTATTTCTTGCAGGTATAGTGTCGACAATAAATAAAGCTGTCTTTCTATCGGGGATCAACTATCGAAGTCAGTTTCCGGCTGTTTAAACAGTGGAGTCTACCAACGAAGATTATAGAGTGCTGTACTGTGCACCTCACCTTGTATTGCCAGTGCACTATTAGTCGCTTATGACTAGACTGCAACAGGTTGTAAGTCTATTGTTAGTCTATTTTTGTACTCATGTCTGCTTGCATTGCAAAAGGATTGTTGCGCAAGCAAAAATCTATTGCTTCGTTTTTTTCACAATCCTTTTTATTTTAGAAGTTTTTTTATCGGTCCTAATGTCAGCATACAGCATTCCACACTTTCTTGTTAGTCATCTATTGTGCCGTTTTTTATTTCTATTGTACAAGTGGTTTTTTGTACCGACATTTATTTCTGAGCCGAATTAAATGCCCGCATCATAGTCTGGTTCTGTTTCCACATGGCTGTATGACCGCGTTCAACACCTAGCCCAACTACAAGTTTGTTTATTACATGATACGCATGTTGCAATAAAGTCAAGGTCACTGAACAACATTAAGCATATATTTCTCGTACTGTCAACCTGTTTCAGCGACTGGGAGCTAGGAAGTTTCATATTAATGCGAAAGCATTAACTGTCCCATGGAGTGAGCCAATGTCATCAGCTTTGAAGCCGCGCCAAACGGCACTTTGACTCCTTTCTCCAAGTGAAGCCGGCTCCCAGCTTTGAAACCATGCGAAAAGCCTAGCCAGACGGCACCTAGTTCCCCCGATCCCGAAGGAGCGGAGTGAAGCCGATGGATTTCGGCTTCAATCCCATTGGCTGGCACGCATCATAGCTTCAAGGAACAAAGCTCCCATTGGCCGCTGCGCGTCAGTTTCAACGACTGCCACCCCGTGACACTGCGTGTTTGCGCCATCAGCGCACTGGTAACACGAAGCGCCCAAGGTCAAGGCTGCGAGGAGAAGAGCTGGGAGAGTGAGCGCACGGCCGACGCAAATGCGCCGCAAACGAAACACGGGAGCGGAAGAATGACACGCATGCTTTCGCATTCACAACTCGTAAGAAGTGCTTAGGTGTACCTCGAGCCTTTTTGTTCAGGAACGAGTGGTGAAAGTTAATGGCTTAGCGACTGAGTTTAGGATTTAATAGATGTTATTGCCATCATCGTGAGCACAGGGTCTATTCTCCGTGTCCTCTCGAGTCCGAGCGTTAGCAACACTACACGACAATACGGCCAATCAAGCTTGGAGGATAACGCTACATCACCATTTTTCATGCTTCTATCTGCATTACCGCCAATTGATCCCATCAAGTGCGAGGAATGTGTCGCTACATTGCTTTTTTGCATTTTTGTGCGTGTATTGAATGGAAGTGCTGTATCATTTGCACCATTAAAGGAAGTCTGCTGCATCTTGTGCCAAAGTGCCATTTGTGCTAAGAATTGTGCCAAGGTAAACTAAAAATAAAATTTTATTGGTTGATCCTAATATTTGAAGGAGTAGAAGAAAACTAAAATAGTGCAAATATGTATTTTATATCGTCTCTACCCACCGTAGAACTCTTTTCATCTTGGGTCAGAGCACATACACATACGTACTATCACAAATACATTAAAAGTGTGAGTCTAGCATTTGTGTTGCGCTTGGTTGGTTTAGTGGATAAGAGTATGTACAGAGTGCAGATAGACAATGAATGCCACCATGTCACTCTTTTGGCGCTGTTTGATTGGTTGTAGCGTCGTCTGCGCTTTGACTCGAGATGAAACGAAGTGTAGGGGTTGACGCGTTGGCCCCGTCATTGTCTGAATTTCCAGCCGATGTTGGCAGCTAAACGTCGCGAGCAAAATTTGCAAAACAGTGGGATGGTGGCTACCGTAACAAGACGCAACCGAGGTCCTTTATTGTCGACGATGTTGCTCGATTATTATGTCTGCCACATGCCTTCTTGTTGTGGCTACGCCGTACCATGGCACTTGCGCTGCTCACGTCGACCTTCACGCCCTCTACCAGCACGCACGCGTCGAGCTTCCCTGCTGTGCAGTCGAGGTAGTTCCCCTGCAGCAGTCGATCGAAAGGGCAGCGAACTGACCAGACTCTGGTTCGAACGCCGCTAAAGAGCAGTGTCACTTTTAAAGCACAAAGGTAGATTTTCATGTTATTTGTGGGTGTTTTTTTTTGCAACTTAAGAATTTATGATCTCGAGTTTGGTGTTGATAAACGTTGGGGGGACATATTTTTAATGATATATATTTTGGGGGGATATTTCGATTTTTGCCAGCATTTTATAGAACCATCATAGATGGACCCTACTCTTACCCGAGCCTTATTTCTAAAAGGAAGGCTGTGTTATTTTTGCATCTTATCTATTCTTGCTACAAAAGATAAGTAATATGCTTCGGTATAAAAAAAAATACCTTAATCATTATCTGATAGGAAATCATTTAGCCATGCAATCCCATTTTGAAGTGACGTGCTAAGAGCTGTTGGCGTCTGCTCCAGAAGAGTCGGTGGCTGCTCCAAACCAACAGTTCGCCTCCTACAAAACCCGATACAAAAGGTCCAACGTTGCTTCCATCGCTGGTTTGTGTTGCTATTAGCTCAGACTTCAAATGAAACAGCAGATGTGCATTTGTTATGTCAGGTCAAAGGGGAAGCCAGATCTTTGCTAATCATGGCTGCTGTGCAGAAACGGGTAACAGAAAATATATTATGAACCAATAGGGAGTTGATGGGGTCAAACTAGTACTTCTCTCGAATCTTTGCGAGTCCCACTGTAGCCAACGTGACCAGCTGTCGGGTTGTCGTGGCAGGCTTGGAAGATCTTTTCTCGAAGACTAGTAGGGATCATACTTGGGTAGTAATTCAATTACTGTAATTGAATTACTGTAATTTAATTACTTTTCATGGTAATTTGTAATTGTAATTAATTACTTTCGGCCAAAAGGACTTGTAATTGTAATTTAATTACTTTCTAGCGTCAGTAATTGCAAAATTTCAGGCACAATTACAATTACTTTTGCAAAACTTTGCGGCGCCGACGGAACCTCTCTGAAAGCCTCAGACGCTCGCACAAGCGGCCTTGCTCTCAGTGAAACACTCACACACAGACACAAACTCACACTCACGCACAACATAAACGTTGCATTGTTTGTTGTTTTGTTGCTTACACCGCAAGCTTAGAGACAATCCTCTTTGAAGCCTATCTCAACGGCGCCGTGTAGTGCCGTCTGCGGTGCGAGAAGAAAAGAATAGCGTAAACATGCCAAATTATTGAAAGAAAAAAAAATCGAGCTTAAACTTTCAGCCGAGGTTGGAAATTTTAATTGTGTATGAAGTTATTTTTTTTTCTTTTTGCTAGTTTTTTTACTTCCCTCTTCCAGAACTGTCGCATATGAGGATCTTTGTATTATTTTCAAGTATATTTCATGTTGGTTTTATTTTGGATATTATTTGCATAAGCACTTTGGAGACTGACCTCGCACCTGAGAATATCGTCACCAATGATTCGGGAGTCCCGATTCGCTAATTGTTTCTTTCTGAGCCATCATAATTTAAACTGAATGTAAATATTTACAATACCATGATGTTTGTATGTGAATGTGGTCGTATTAGCACATGTGGATTTTACTTTTATTGTAACACTTGTAAAATATTCCAATATGAATGATTGTCACATTTTTATTTGCCTGGCTAGCAAAAGTCTGTCAACCCAATTTTTTTTGGCGATCTGGCGTGTTCCAGCATGTGAACTAATTTATTGTTATTTATTAAAAATATAAGAACGTAGTACTTTATTGCCTCATACTGTCAAGTTCTATTATAAATTTAACAAAATTCATAAAAAGAAAGTACAATACGTTAGCATTGGAGTAAGGAATGAACAAATACTTTGCATTCTATACAACTCGTTTACAGTCATATGGGCCAAGTCGGGTCGCTCTCAGAGATAAGTAATTGTAAAGTAATTGCATTACGTTTTTAAAGTAATTTGTAATTGTAATTAATTACTTTTCACGTAGTAGTAATTGTAATTGTAGTTGAACTACTTTTAAAGCAAAGTAGTTGTAATTGTAATTAAATTACATTTTGTAAGTAATTTACCCATGTATGGTAGGGATTACCAGGAGCCATGTTGACTCTCTGTCCCCGAAGTTCTCTTTGTAGAGACGGACGGCGAATGTTTGCGGGGCACACGGGAAGGCTCGGGGAATCGTACCCCCTCGTCTTTCCAAGTGGTCGATCGGTGCGCGCAGTTTGGGATCGTCCCGTTGGAACGCTGCCGTGCCGTGAACACTCACTGTGCCAAGAAGGCGGTCATCGCCGTCTTTGGTGCAGCCGGTAGCTGACTCGACGGAGGCTATGGACAGGCAGTCGACGTCGCTGTGCTCTCGGCCTGACTTGTAGACAGACTGGGAAGTAATCTGTTACAAGTAACGGGATTACTTGCAATTAATTACTTTTCTTGTAATTCAGTAATTAATCCGTTACTTTTTGAAAATGTAATTTGTAATATAATCTCATTACTTTTCAGTAACGAATTACTGAAATTTCTCGTTACAATCCTTCCGTCCCATCAAAGGGAGAAATAGAGTGGAAGAAGGGCGATGCAACGGCCTTCGCATTTTTAGCGTGGTAACACAAGACTGGGCTTTGCTCACGAAGAGAGTGCTGGCGAGGGAAAGGAATTCACGGAAAGCACGACAGCCCAGCCAGAGCCCGTTTCTCGACTCGTTCGTACGGCCAGCCAGGCTGGGAGGATTCGACTGTCTACATAAAGGCAACAGGCTTTGACTTCTTGGAAAACAAATGGACTGCTTCGAGCGTACAAAAGAGCAGAAAACTAATGGACCATAAAACCGTTGCGTGGAGTTTGTGTCGAGTGGGACCGTGGACACAGTGACCATGGTGCTTGTCTGGTCCCTTCCTCCCCCCCCTCTACCCTCCCACCCCTCCGCGCCTTGTCCCCCAAAAACAATTTTTTTTTTTGTCACGAAATTGTTTTTTGCTTGTTGATGTTTCTGCTTACACAAGCCCACCCCGCAAACACAGAGAAAGCTATAATGAGACCTCGCCCCTTCTCCTCCTCGACAGCGTTGTGAAAGCTAAATACTGGCTGGACCAACCAGCTATGTGGCTTCTGTCACTTGACTTCGCACTAGCGGATGCGTAAGGCAAAAACATGAGGGGTGCGATCGCAGCACTTCATTGGAACGGAAAAAAATGTAGCATCGACGCTGCTGTCAGATTAAACAGTAACTTTCGACAGCAGGCAATAAGCTGGCCAAGGAGCACAACAAAACAGCTTGAGACATCAAAGCTGAACCGGTATTCTTAGAAACGAGAATGCTAGGGTCCTCGTCAGCGGATGGCGACTGCAGGAACTTAAACCGAAATTTTGGGAAAGGGAACACAGCTTGATTTTTATGAGAATAAACAGTGACTCACTTGGACGCTGGAGTTAAAAAGCCGCCTGTAAACGCGTGAAAGACATGGAAGCGTGCTGTTCACTGAAAATTTTTTTTTAATAATTTCTACACGGCAAAATCAGTTCAGCTGAAATATTGCGCATTAATATTTCGCGCGACGCTTTGGTTTTGATAAGTTTGGTGATCAGGAAAGAAGATAAAGTGGGTCATTCGGTCGGATAACAACCTTCATCAAGCGGAAGTTTTTTGAAATGTATCCAGACGCAAGTACCGCATCTTGGTCTCACAGCCAGTCACTTTTAAGTAGGTAAATCGGGCAACATGCAGCAAAAGTAGAAAAACCACACCTTCAGGCAAATAGTATTTTGAAGCTCGCCGATGCCAAACTAGGAATAATTCAAATGGTGTGCGCGCCCCCACCGCCCAAGTGCATCCGTTGCATGTTCATGGAATATAGTTCTGTCCCGGTCCGATAGCGCAAGACTCGTTTATCTCGAACACCTCTTTAAGTCCTTTAAATCTTTATTAGCCCCGAGAGCGAACACAAGCGTCGCTGCGGTCGCCGCGCCCTGATTGCGTGACGTGTACCGTGACGTCAGGGGAAGGACTCCCGCTCGGGATCTCGCATCCGGCTCGCTTCCCTGCACCGGTTTCCTGGTTTGCCGTTGTGTGCCACAAGCTCTTCGAGGAGCGGGACCTCGTTTACCCGGTGTACGAGACACTGGGTTAGGCTGATACTGGCGTGCTTCCGTACCATTTATAAGACTGCTTGTCACTTTTACCTTTATAATTTATTTATTTATTTATTTATTTTACCCTCAGGGCCAGAGGCATTACAGAGGGGAGTGGGAAAAACAAACAAAAACAGCATGAAACAACAGTGAAACATGAGTTAAGTAATAGGAAAAACATTGTTACTAACACTTGTGCGAAAAAGGTCACAATCAACAATAGATGCAAGGGATGGAGGTAACTGGTTCCATTCTTTTGTAACTCGGGATGAATGAGTTAAAATATTTGTTATAACGGCAAGATGGAACTCCTACTTTGTGCTGATGATCTAGACGTGCTGAAACGAAGGATGGTGGGGTTAATAGCTGATTTCTGAGTACCGGGTTGTGGTGGAATATTTTGTGAAAAAGACAAATGCTAGAAATTTTACGGCGATGTGCGAGGCTGGGTAAAAGTAAAATGTTCTTCATTGATGTCACACTTGCGGTACGGTTATAATTAGTTAGTATAAAACGTGCGGATTTATTCTGAATGGATTCGATTAGGTCACTAAGGTAGGTCGTATCGGGATCCCAGATGGAAGCTGCATATTCAAGTTTAGAGCGTACTAGAGTTTTATAAAGAAAAAGCTTTAAGGATGAAGGGGCCAGAAAAAAGTTCCGTTTAAGATAACCAAGCATGCGGTTAGCGTTATTAGTCACGTAAGTAGCATGCAGATTCCAGGAAAGATCAGAGCTAAGGATTACACCCAGATACTTGTAAGAGTCAACAGGTTCTAATGGTATGTTATTCAGTTTGTAAGTAGTAGGAAAAGAACGGGTTACGCGCATTAATTTACATTTTTTAATGTTAAGTTCCATTGACCAAAGCTCGCACCATTTCAAAATAGAATCCAAATCATGCTGTAAATGTCGGGAATCCGAGTCATTAGATATTATAGGGTAGATGGCACAATCGTCAGCAAATAGTCTTACAGAGAGGATACAACAGTTGGGCAGGTCATTAATGTAAATCAGGAAAAGTAATGGACCTAAAACAGACCCTTGAGGTACTCCAGAAGAAACAGATGTGAGGGTAGAGTTAACACTGTTACAGGTTACAAATTGTGAACGATTCGTTAAGAATGCTATCAGCCAATTAAATACATTAGGGTCGATGTTAAGTTTGCTTAATTTATGGAGTAGAAGTCTATGGGATACCGGTTCGAAAGCTTTTTGAAAAATCAAGAAATATGCAGTCCACCTGAGATCCCTGATCAAAAGCAACATGGAAATCATTAGTAATGGAAAGTAGCTGTGTTTCACATGAAAACATTTTCCTGAACCCATGTTGAGCTGAGGTGAAGAAGGAGTTAGATTCAAGGAAGTTAACAAGTTGCGTGTATACAATGTGCTCAAAGACTTTACAAGGAATGCTGGTTAGTGAGATAGGCCTGTAGTTGTATGGGGAGTGCTTGTAAGCAGCCTTGTGGAGAGGAATTACTTTCCCAATTTTCCAGTCATTTGATAAAACCCCGATATCAAGTGACTGTTGAAATATTCTCGCGAGTATGAGGGAAGAGTACTGATTAGTTGCTTTGAGTTACAAATTGGGTTACAAATCCCGAAAGCTATCGACGGAGGCAATTCCGCTGATGAACCTCCCTGTCGGTCCACACGGCACAAGGCAATCTTGCCAGGGGTCGGTGAAGCGGCGGCGTAAGTGTTTCAGACGCTGGAATTCTGTTCCTTGCATGTTCATGATTTAGGAGAATATTACATCCCGCTCTGCAGTCATTTGAAATGACATTTATATCAAGGGCCTTTGAGCGGTTGGCAAATTAGCTCACGACCCCGAATCTGCGCGTGCCACTCTGCATGCGCAGGTTCGCAGATGTTTTAAAGGTCCCGGGTCTGAAGGCCTTTGAAGTGCTCGTGGAACAGGGTTGCTTTACATAAATGTAGCTTCTTCATGAATTAATTATATAGTTTATACACGCATGCAGGCATATTTTTTAGAAGATGCACAATTACTGGAAATTAGTTGGTATGGCAGCAGGAAAAACGGCCGAATTGCCCCCAGTTGCCTGTATGAGATGTATTGAACTGCCCAAAATATGTGCAGCAATGGTACCCCAATTCGGAATGTTTATACTTTTTCCTGACATTCTTTCTTTATTCCAGCCTTGGGTATTCGGAAAATACACCGTTTAGTTTGAATTGTCATTTCCAATTAAAAGAGACACTGCCGCAGGTCCCCAAAAGCTTCCTCAGCCTCCAAACTCCCTACAGCTGGACCCCCTGACAACAGAGGTAAACAGGACGAACAGCAAGCATTCGAACGGCTGTCCAGCAGTAGATGCATCACTAGTAGCAGAAAATGTGGAACCTGTGAAGGGTGACAGTCCGCGTGAGAAAAGCTTCTGGTATTTTAGCTTCAGGACAATTTGATTTAGATAAAATCTCAATTTTAGAGCCTAAGGGACTAACAATGAGCGAGACACCTTCGCTTACGTTTGTTGTACATTACTTGAGGGATGATATAAACAAGTCCACAGATACCAGCAGTGGAGTCCATTGAAATACTATCCGAATCCAGCAAAGGTCAAATGCAAGCAATGTATATAAATAAATGTTCCTTCTTTCTTTACTTTGCCCCTGTATCTGGGCTGTCTCACTTGTGATTCTCTCTCCTTGGCCCAGACTGTATTGAATGTTGCTCGAGCAGCATGCAGCTTTTCTGCTTCGGCGATCTTGTTAAAAAACAGAGAAACAAAAAAACACGCAGCCACACACAAAATGGTATACATAGCCTGCCAATTCATTCGGACCATCAGCAGCATTTATTGTGAGATGTAAATCTAGCGTGATGCTCCTGCAAATGTGGTCATATTTCTTTTATTTTCATATACCAGCCGTGATTCATGCGTTGCCTGCCGTGTCAACCATGCCTGAAATGTTGGTTGAAGTTTCGCCTGCAGCTACAGGCCGTGCCTCAATAAAGCCGCATATAAAAATTTACACTTCCTACGAAAAACACGCGCAGAAAAATGAAATAGAAACGAGCTTGCCGACAGCTCACGTCGTCACAGGCGAGCGGGGCGAGTCGGGGAAAAATTCTGTCCTCGCCGCGACGTCACCCCGGTTCGCCATAAGGGGGCGCCACGCGAAACTTCTCAGGGCTAATAGATTTGTTCTCCTAAAATTATTAACCTAAAATAGTGGGTAGATAGTACTGAATGTGTTTATTTTTGTTTTAATTTTGATGGGGCCCAAAATTTTGCCCCTCAAACACGCAGTAGATGGTGTATGTATTTTTTGCGTTTCTTCGGAGTAATGCAAAAGTAATCCAGTAAAGTAACGAAGTAATTAATCGATTACTTTTTTTGGGGAGTAATTTGTAATGGACGCAAGTCTGCTTGTAGACCACGGTCGCATCATACTCTTGCAGTCGTAGGCTCCACCGAGCGAGGCGTCCCGATGGGTCCCTCAGGCTTGCCAACCAGCACAGCGAGTGGTGGTCACTGACCACCCGAAAAAGGGCTCCCGTATAAGTACAGGCGGAATTTCGTGATGGCCCAGACAGCGGCAAGATATTCCTTCTCGGACATTGAGTAATTTCGTTCCCATTCGACAACGTCCGAATACCGTAGGCGATCACGCACTCGGTACCCTCTTGTCGTTGGACGAGTACTGAGTCGAGTCCTGTATTCGCAACTCCAACGCCCTATAGGTGGCGGGGCGGTAGTTCCAAGATGGCGGAAGAGACGGGGATAGATTCTGCAGGATCTTCCGTGCGCCTACTCGCTGACGCTGGTCAGCGCGCTAAAAACGATTTATTTGTCTACGAATGCGAAACGGTTGGGGAGGGAGCATATTACAGGTGACGGAGATGTTGATGCACGTTAGGAAAACGAGCATGCTGATATTTAAAAGTTGCAGAAACCTCAACTTGCGAAGCTTTGTGGTGGCCGAGCGCGTTTTAGGCACTGGCCACGTCTCCGTTTGTGGCAGAATATTTTTGAGGGTGATGAAGATATCATGTTTGCGCTTTGCCAGGCCATTAGTGCTCTAAAAAGTGTGCCACGCATGGCGACCGTCAAGCTTTCGAAGAGCAGCATTCAAGGTATTGGTGTCTTTGTGTCACAGGCTCACAACTCGCTGCTCACCATCTCGGTTTTAGTATATTGCAACACGTGATCAAACTGCGCTATGGTTATTGATAGAGAGTTTGTTGCTGCAGACTACCGTGCGGTGTAGCATTACTACCGAAAGCTCGCGCTGCGCTCTTGAAGCACAATTTTCAGCGCGCGTCAAAAGCGTTGCCGTGATCATCACTCTAAAAAAAAAAGAACAAAAGTTGTAGTTTTTACACTTTTTTTCACATGTACAACACCCCAAAACTTCAGTTCGCCGTGCAGCGCACTGACATCAAACTGACGGCCCGAACTCGTACGAGAGGCTTGATGACGGTGCGATATAAGATATTAAACAGCTAAAGTATGCATCAGAGCACAGAAAGCAAAACAAAAAACACAGAGGCGTTGCAGTAGTGCCAAGAAAACCCCGATCAATTTTTTTCTTACAGTCATTTACACTTACTTAATCGATTTTAATAAGTTGTACAACTCGGCTATCAAGCCACTCGTGAAAGTTGGTAGCGTCGGCTGAACGTCAGTGCGCTGTACGTCCAACTGAAGTTTGGGGGTGTCGTACGCTATGCTAAAACTGCCTATGAACATAATCGGCGTATTTAGGGGTTTTATTTATTCCTGCATCAAAAATAAATATTTTAATACACCATACATTTCTGTATCATGTTATTTGCAACATTGCGGCCCCTCTCGCCAAAACTGCCCGTTCTAAGCTCTTGTCACGAACGGCTGGCTAACGCAGGCGCACGTAAAATGCTTCGAGCATTTCTTTATTTACTTTGTAATTACCTGAAAGCAGGTACGGGTATTCTGTCTTTAAAAGTATTTGGAATAAATGGTCATGCTCCTTGTAACGGCCTCAAAACGCGAACCCATTCCCGATGATGTATTGCTTGACATACCGTTGCGCGGCGAGTTTTCTCCTACTTATGGCAAAGAATAGACTTTTCGTAGACCGTACTATAGAGCTCTTCATTATCAGCGGGAGCGTTTGCCGTCACATTGAGCACAGGTTGAGCTGGCGGCCATGCACGAGACAAGAAATCCGCAGCGTATGCGATATACGAAAAGTTCCTAATGAAATTAGACACCCCGGTCCTTCGTGCAACGCTGTTGCGAGGCGGAACACAAGTTAATGCGCTCACTTTTTTTCGGTAAAACGGCTTCGCGCATCAAGGCCGACAGTCCCTGCCACCATTTCCGCACCCCCGCTGCCGTCCCCGCTCTTCTGGTTCTCCGTTTGTCTGCGAGAGGGCGAGCGGCGGTCTGGAGTTGCGAATTGCTGGCGTCCGTGTGGACTTCTGTTTCGGCCGATTGTTCGAAACAGTAGTTCACACGGACGCTAGCAACGTCACGATTTAGTTCCATTGACCACAATTCATACCATTTATTTGTAGAATTTAGATCATGCTGTAATTCTTTTGAATCAGAATCCGCCTCCGTCAATGGAGACGTGGCACCGTGCCCTGCTGTGTCATGTTGGCACCCAAAATGACGTCTGCACAAAGTGTGTACATGGAAAAATTTTACCTCGCGTAATGATGAACGCACCCCACAAATATATGTTAACATTTCGGAAAAAAAAGTGTGTTCATCATGCGAGTAAATACAGTACATGGCAAGTCATTAATATAAATTTAAAAAAAGTAATGGACCTCAGACAGACCTTTGAGGCACTCCAGAGGAGACGGATGCAAAGAAAGAGTTAATACTATTGCAGGTTGCAAATTGAGAATGATTTGTTAAAAATGCTGCCAGCCATTTAATCATGGTAAGATCAATGTTTAGTTATCATTAGCAATTCTAACCAATTGTGTTTCACAAGAAAAATTCTTGTTAAACCCATGTTGAGCCGTGAAAAAAATAAGCTGGATTGAATAAAATTTTCAAGTTGTGAGTAAATTATGCATTCAAAAACCTTGCAGGGGATGCTAGTTAGTGAGATTGGCCCGTAATTATTAGGGGAGTGCTTATCGCCAGCTTTGAACAGAGGTATTACCTTTCCAATTTTCCAGTCATTAGGCAAAACGGCACAGTCAAGCGAAGTATTGGAGAAGTGTACAGATTTGTTGCTTTTAGAATTTTTTAGTTTACAGTAGAACCTCGATGCGCTTGTCAGGGGACCGCGGAAAAAAAAAAAAAAGTATCATCAGGGAAAACGTAACAACCGATAACGCACATGAGATAGAAAGCAGCTCCTATACAATGGTTTATTTTATGTGTACTTACAGAACTGTTGAGGATTCAGACATATTCACAAAAGCACGTAAGCCTGGTTGATAAAAAAGAGCTTTTGCCTCGATCTCCTTTCGTTTGGTGACGATGCTGTTCAAAGTTGACGGCGCGAGTCCGAGGTCTCTTGCAATGTCAGATCTCTTCCGGCTGGGATTTGGTACACCGTCTGAAGTATATCAAACTTCTCCTTAAAAGAGAGTGCCTTCCTCTTTCGCGATGCCATGACTGCTGCCAATGGGCGCAAAGCGGACATACTCCGAAACACCACGGTTCACACAATCGAGGGGAACAGAAACTAGAAGCGCAGCATGCGTGCGGTTGCACCTCGCGCCAGAGAAAGAGAAGGACAAATGAAAGAGGGAAGGAGCGTTTGCTGCCTCGCCAGCCTCGCTCCCCGTCCGAGCAGTGCTCCAAGGTGGCAAGATGGGAAGCTGTGGCAGAGCTCAGCAAAGCCCAGGGAGACAGAGAGACGGAAAAGAGGAGGAAAGGAGAAAAGGGAAGACAGGCGTCTGCGTGCCCACGTGTGCCGTGCGACCCGCATTGCATGGTTCGGCTTTGCTCCGCTAGCTTCCCTTCGAAGCCAGCGTGGCAGCCTGGCGCCCGGCGCGCCGAGGCGCCCCGATGCCGACACTTTTGGACGGAACAACCGGGAAAGCAAACGTAACAGGCAGGAAACTAATACATGTATCTCTATGGAAGTAAAACGGGACCGGCGTTTTTGGACGTAACAGCCGGGAAAACGTATCAACCGAGAACGTATCGACGAGGTTCTACTGTATTTCATCCGTACCAGTGGATGAAGACAGCTTGAGGCCGCATATAATTTTCGAAACATCATCAGGTTTTATAACATTATGGTCCATTAACCTGCGGAGATTGGACAGACTGGCAGATGCCTCGCTTCGGGAAGTACTTCCTCAAAGTCATTTGAGCATCCAGTGACACTCTTCACCCTATTGTGGAGCCACGGCCGCTGGATCTTCTTTCACACGCTCCCTTCTCCGGCCTCCCACTCCGGTTCTAATACAATAGGAGGACCGTGAAGACAGAGTTTCTCGACTCGGCCGCTTTTTTCCCGGGTGGCGCCACAAAGCGCGACGCCCCGCGTCCACTGTCCCCTCCGTATCGGCGGGCTCTTCCTTGCTCTCCCGTCGTGCTCCGACTTCTCAGCGCCACTTTTCCTTGTTTTTCTTCCGCGCCCACGGGCTGCTCTCGTCGTTGTTTTTAGTCAATGTTCAGATGTTATTATTTATTCTGCTATTACGCCCTGTTTACGTAACTGTATCTTCAATGCCGTGAAGGATCGTTCGTCGTCGCATCAACGTGCTGCTGTCATCGTTGTGTTGTGCGCCTTCAGGTGCAAGGTTAGTCACGTTTTTTTACTGCCATCTGCAATGTCGTGAAGGAACTGCAGAGCCTATTCCGTTCAAGTGCGCACATCATGCCTAAAAGTTGTTGTGTCCCCCTTTGCCCGTCGACTGACCGAAACAGCCCCGACGACCACTATTTTGAAATACCAAGCAACGTGGAGCGGCGAGCGGCTTGGCTGAAGCGAATATCGAGGCAAGGCACCGCTAAAGGTAGTCCGTGGCAACCTGCTTCGAGGTCGGTCGTGTGCTCGCGCCATTTTATTGACAAAGACTACAGAGAAGGCTGCAAGAGAAAGCTCCTCCAGTCAAGCGCTATTCCCACAGTGTTTCCGGAATACCCCTCCTACTTGCAGGGCGGTGACTGTCCCAAACGAAGAAAGCTAAGTCGGCAAGAAAACGACGGGACACAATCAGATCGACGTTCCAACCAGGAGCGTGCCAATGAGAATGACAGCCAACATGCAGATGACAGGTCTGATCGAGTGGATGAGCCCCCGGCTGAAACTGATCCCGAGACGGAACCATCGGAAGAGACTACAAGAACCGATCAAGAATGCCAAACCGTGCTTAACGTTGCCGCAATGATCGAAGAAAACAAAAGGAACACGCACCGCTTGCAGGTGAAGGTAAACAGACTAAATTGCTCGATGCAGAAACTTCAAGAAAAGTGCGATGAGTTGAGCAGAAAAGTTCAAGAGTTTGAGCAGAATAAAGCGGTACAAGCTCTCAAGAATATCTTCGCTGCAGCAGACCGAGGGGACAAAACTGCCACTTTTGTAAGACACCAAATAATGTTGTTTGGAAAAACAAGGCCCAGCTATGAGGAGCATGTTCTCCGTGAGTGCGTCCTTTGGAAGGCTTGCTCAAGCAAGGGATATGAGCACGTCGAGGCTCGGAAACTCTTCAAACTGCCATGCCGTAGCACCCTCCAAATGTTTGTTGGGCGTTCCACCGGAGAAGTGGGAGTCACAACTCTAATCAAAGACCGTCTTCGTGCCGAATTTCAGGCATTGAAAATTGACCAAGAAAGGCACTGCTCTCTCATTATTGATGAGATGGCGATACAGCAGAAAGTCGTGTACGACCGTCAAGTGGACAAGATTTTCGGACTAGTTGACATGGGTATAGACTCGTCGGAAGCATCCAGTTCAGGCACGCCCCAAGTAGCAAACAGGCTGCTATGTCTTGTAATTCGTGGGCTTTCGACAGCCTACATTATCCCTGTCGGTTATTTTTTCACAAGATGCCTGAGGAATGAAGAACTGAAGAAAATGACATTGAGTGTCATGCAGGCCATTGAGGACGCTGGATTCCACGTCACGAGGATTGTCACGGATAACCACAAGACAAATGCCGCACTCTTCAGGAGCATGTCAGAAGACAAGACACTGCAGCATGTAATCGCACATCCTCTCCGGGAAGACGACTCTTTATTCTTATCGTTCGATCCTAACCATCTGATAAAAAATTTGAGAACTAATCTGCTGGAGAGAAGCATGTTTGATGGAGATGAGGAGATCCAAGGGGGTCTTTTCCTCAAAGAACTATACGACATCCAGAGTGGTCTTTTGGTGAAGCCGGTGAGGTTTCTGACATGGGCGCATGTCGACCCCAACAACCTAGAGAAAATGAAGGTGTCTAGAGCAACTCTCCTATTTTCTCCAGTGGTTATTGGGACTCTTGAGTACCTCAAAGAAAACCCCAGCTGCCATGAAAGGGCGCCTATTTTCGAAGGCTGTGGCGCGACCGTCCGCTTCATGAGAGCCATAGGGAAGTGGTATGCTTTGCACAACATTGGTGGGTGGACCGATCGACATGACCAGGAGCAGCCCTTCATAACTACAGATGATGAGAGACTGTCGTGGCTCGAAGTGGACTTCGTTGAGTACATGGAACATCTAAGAACTTCCGGCCATGGTGCACGCAATCGCTGTATGACGAAAGAAACATATGAGGCGACTATGATGACGACAAGGTCCACAGTGGCCCTCGCCGAGTACCTTCTTGACAACATAAAGTAAGTCTATTATTCACATATAAAATTTATAACAATATCAGTAACGATATGCATATTCTTAATTCCTCCCATATTCTTTCCACAGCTTCCGGTACGTCCTAACACGCTGCTTGAACAGCGACCCCGTGGAGTCTCTTTTTAGCTGTTTCCGGCAGTTCAACGGTGGAAACGACAAGGTGGACGCAAGAACCGCTGTGTTCACTGCAGAGAGGTTGTTGAAGGTATTTGAGCGTGACTACGGTGAGCAAGAACTAGATCATTAAAACTCTTTTTTTGTCAGGTCGGAATCGTCGAGGCAGCAAAATCTGGAAATGCGCCAACAAGCTACGATGCCCAGACTTCAGTGCGATCGTCCGCTCCCCAACGTCCTGGCGACAACCTCCCACCAGTCATAGAGATGGCAGCGAGGAAGCTCATGAGGGAGCTGAGGTTACCGGACGTTTGTGATCAAGTGTCGGAAAGCCTGGAACTCGCTCCACTAGCCTACGTGGCAGGCTACATAGCGCTTGCTTGTGATGAAAAGGTGAGCCACGTGTACGCTGTTAATATAGTCAGCACCATTAGAAAAGAAGAAAAAAAAAGTTCAGTGAAGATGTTGAGTGGCCACATATTTTATTCACGTGAAGAGCCGACGTGTTTAGTTGAGCGCTTTCTAAAGTTTCTTTAATTTGTCTTAGGTCACCTGTCCTTCTTGCAAGACACTACTTCATCAGCCTCGCACAACGGACAGCCCCTTCAACTTGCTCAGAATTCTTGATCGTGGAGGACTAACGTATCCGACGTTAGATGCTCTTTGGGTGTGCAAGATCACCTGCAGGTTTGTGCAGGACGTGCTGCAGTCCTCTGCTGTCAGGCGAAGCAGTCAAATATCGAAGATGTTACTCGCCGCGTTGCTTCCTTGCATGATGTCTTGCCCACTGATGTGGTGCAAAGAAAGGGATTCCCAAGAACATAGCAGGGAACTTTGCGAATTGTTTCTGCGGAAGCTTCTCAGGCCACTCTTGGCTAACTGGACTGGAAACGTCAACGACTCCCTCGACAGATTTATGAAGCTTTATCACAAGCCACTTTCACGGAAGGTCTTACGGTTGTAAGGTTGTGTTTAGTGTTTCAACGAAAACAATTCTCGCAACGTTATTGCGGTGATTACGTTAGTTTTCTGCATAATAAACAAGATATTTTCATTTCTGCTTTATTTTCTTCTCACAAACTGCATCCTCACGGAGCACACGAGAGCGGAAGTGGCTCCGAAAGACGGGGCCAGGCACGACACGCTACGATCAGATAGGGCACTGGGGGTGGAACAGGCGCGCGAAAATTCCGCGCCTTTGAAAAAAAAAAAAAAAGGACGAGGCTGCTTTTTTCGCAGGGTGACAAAAGAATAGAAGAGTAATGGCCCATAAAAATGTCGCATGACATGGGTCTACCGAAATCGAACCAAGAACTGGGAAGGGCACTGATGTGTCGTGCCGTCCCAACCCGCAAAGCACGCAGCCGTCGGCCAAACGCGGCCGACGGGCGCACGTAGCCGCGAGCGGCCGGGAGGATCTCCCGGTACCGCCGCCCGTCACGCTCTCCTGCGCCCTCACCAGTAACGCGGCGAATAACGCAACTAGCTCGGTATCTTCCTCCGGAGGGCGCATCGGCAGGCCGGAGAAGGGAGCGCGCGAAAGAAGATCCAGCGGCCGTGGTGGAGCGCAAGCACATCTGTTTGAACTGTGAGCCGCTCTTCCATGCAACCAGAGTTATCGGGAAACACAAGGACACACTTGGCAGAGAAATGCTCGAGTCTTAACGGATAGCTGCTGATGTTTTGAACTTTGCCTTTAGGTTATTCGAGACTTAAGACTGAAGTAAAGTTTCTGAGGCAGAAGTAGTCTGCTCACTTCAATTCCTTAACGCCTTTTTTTTCTTTTCCTATTTCTTTCTTTCGCTCTCTTTCCTTAAGAGGATATCGCAGTTCCCAAGCCCTATGCAATTCCAATGGCAACTTTTTGATATTTTTTCTCAGCAACCACCGGACGGATTGAACTGGGAATGGTTTTATTAGAAAGATAGTAAAAAACTGAGTAATGTTGTGGCGCTACATTTCCCGATCTAAATGTTAAAATTGTTTTACGGGAACTTAAACTTGCTTGTAAAGGCCCTTTTTTCGTTCCGTTCTTCGTGAGCATTTAAAAATAAACCAGGGCCTAAATACAAATTCAGGCGTCACAATATTGAAGACCAAGACTTTTTGAATATATCTCTTACAAGATCTTCTTGCCAGAGATTCTCATTGTGATAAAATTTAACTAAGTTTGTGGCCCATCGAAATGCCAGAAATCGAGCTGTCAGCTGGCGCCATCTATGAGCGTTTCGCTAATACTACCTCTTGAAATCGCACAATGTGTTATTGCGCCCCGGACTACTTGCATCTTCAAGGTCGTCGGGTTGACGGTCGGGATCCAGGGAGAGTTCCTCTCAAAGTTATTTTTTTATTTTGGCGGGCGAAGATGTTTTGCGCGTTATCGCGATAGTAGGTTGTCCATCGCCCGAGCGCGTCCTTGGGTGGATGTTCCATCTTTGTTGGTGTTTGGGGTCGCACAAATGCGAGGGAAAGGTTTCTTGTTTTTCTCCTTTTTGGTTCGGCGGCGAAGATATTTTGCGGGTGGGTGTGAATCATCAGTTTTCAATCGCCAGAGCGCGTCATTGGGAGGATGTTTCGTTCTTTGTTGGCGTTTTGTGTCACGAAAATGGGGGTGAAAGATTTCACGCTTCAAGCGGATCCTTGCGCGAGTCCTGAAGTTACCAAATGCAGGCAGACAAAAGCTACCGAAGCGTCAAAGGGTCGATACTGTCTTACCACTTCTTTCTGTTCGAAGTAGGAGAAGTGATTTGATTTGGCGATTTCAAATATTCTGCAGAGATGCATTTAAAAAGTTTACATATTTTAAATCCGGAAGAAACATATGTGAGTTCGTCGATTTTGTTTTAATTTCGACATTCGCTTTGCATATCAGCTTGTGGAGGCTGATATGCAAAGTAATAAAACCGTAATAAAACAAACATTGCGAAAATTTCTTCAGTGAAGCTAAAAACAGAGCAAGCTTTTTGGTAGTAGCGCGTCACACGTTTCTATTGGAAGTTGTGAAAGTCTCGCGCTGAAGATTCTTCGTTTGACCCGAACCAAAACATTCTTGATTCAGTATTCTATGAAATAGAGGCGAATGTATTAGACAAGAACCCGCACACCTTTTATTATGGTGTTCGTCTATTGCACGTCTTGGCTGCGATGAGCCCTTGGTCGGCACTGGGCAGTCACTGTTGGGCGGCCAAGAAAATCTCACTGGAGAAAAGGCGGCGTTGAAAAGCTCACCGGAGAGAAGCTCGCCGGTGAAATGCTCACCGCAAAACCAGCAAATGCGGAGAAAAGCTCATTTACGAAATAATTTATTCAACATTTAAAATTTAATATTCTCGGCATTGTTCGCACTGCGGTGTTTATATTTAAAACTCACGTCCACACTTTGCTCACCGCTCATTCTGCGCTTTTTGCGTGTCCGTATAGTTGTAAAACCAGGGGTTCTTGCTCAGTACCAGAAAAATAGCTTACTTTCTAAGAAAAATGGGGAAGAGGCAGACGAATCCACAGTTTTGCAGAATGCGAACAATTAAAAAAGTGGAAAACTCATATTTTTTTTAGTTATCATTTACATGGAAACAGGACAGTGCCTCAAAGTTGAGTACTACGAACAGCAACAATTGTGGACCTCCGTCTCGGCACCCGACGACCCCTGACCTCCCAAAAAGTATCAAGTCCGTCTTAGGCCACATCACCGAAAGAGGTCATTGTTTATTACGAAGCAAAAGCAAAACGGAACATAATATTGCCGCGTGCGCAGCTGGCCAGGTAGGCAGCGCGCCCGTGGTCTAACGGTTACCGTGCTTACCTTCGACGCAAATTGCCGAGGTTCGATCCCTGGTAACGGATACACTTTTTTATTGTTTCTATAATGTCGCGTTCTGGTAAGTTCTAGAACCCTGTTGCTTATTCGAGGTTAGCTGATTCTACTGCCGAACCTTCTATGCCGATTGTTCCAGAAGCCCATGCGTGTACATAAGGGGCTCCGCGTGGCGAGCCGCAGTCAGTCTCGATCCTGCTGTTTCACCGACATCGACGCCTGCGACGCTAACCTTCTATTTTGTTCACCCGATTAAACGTTTAGTTTCTAAAGTTATTCACCGCCTCATCAGTTTTCATTCGTGACAATATATTTATCCTTTGGATGCAAAGAAAAAACACTATTTACAAAAACGAGAAACGATCTGGCCAGAAACCATGATGTTCCATAAAACAGCGTTCTATACTAAACGGCTTCGATGAAATTGGGTTCAAATAAATGGCGTTGAAATAAATATCTTTGATGGAACAGAGTTCGATAAAATATCGAGAGCTGCGAAGAAATAATGGTAGATCGGTTTGTAAAGGTGAGCTTTTCTTCGCATGCATCAAAAGTGTGGTGAGCTCTTCTCCGCATCCGCCGGATTTCTGTGAGCTTTTCTCCGCCGGAGAACAGCGCA
Source organism: Ixodes persulcatus (assembly GCA_013358835.2). Taxonomy (NCBI): domain Eukaryota; kingdom Metazoa; phylum Arthropoda; class Arachnida; order Ixodida; family Ixodidae; genus Ixodes; species Ixodes persulcatus. The sequence continues at coordinate 33,221 of JABSTQ010006914.1, forward strand.
ACACCGAGAAGATCACGGGAGAAAAGCTCACCGCAAAACTGACAGATGCTGAGATAAATCCACGCAAGTATTATACGATCAAGCTTTTAAATTTAGTATTTGCGGCTCTACTCTGGGGGCCCCGTGGGGAACACAAAAGGCGATATATACAAAATTTGTATATTACAGACACCAATAGTAACGAAGAAGCAGAGGTCCACAGTTATGCAGGATAGGAACAATTAACAAAGTGATAGACACGTATTTTTTTCTATTAAGACATTGCCTCAACGTTGAGTTCTATAACGAAGAGACCTCGTCATTGCACCCGACGACCACAGAGAGCCCCCAAATTGTGTCAAGACCCATCCGCACCAGAAATCATAAGTTGCTACAAAAAAAAAAAAAAAAATACGGAAAAGATTGTTGCTATTATTCATATACCAAAAGAATGCCATTTCCGAAAACGAAAATCGTAGGTGAGTTTCCACCGCATTCATCAAGAGGCCGGTGAGCTTTTCTTTGCGTCGGTCGGTTTTGTGGTGAGATTGTCTTCTATTAGCTTTTTTCCGAGATTCGCGACTTTGGCATCGACCTGCACCTTTTTTCTTTTTATATCGGAACCGCAAAAAGATCGCACGTGCCTGAAAGACGATGCCGGTTTTCAGTCATCATATTTTCACAAAGCGAGGCATCTGAGGTTCTGTTGCGCACTAGAAGATCAACCGCACCTGGGACCGGACATTTCACCGAACGCCGTTTCATTGAATGCATCATAAGTTTCTGCCAATAATATTTGAAAATTTATTCTTTCTTTGAAACCATTGAATCTTGCAAACCAAGAAGTAATTTCTCATTGTCCTCTCGTACGACAGACGCTCAGATGGCACGACGGAGGACCCGCCTGGAGTTGTAACCAAGCGGATAGATTCGGGGTTTCCACCACCTCCCCCCTCCACCAACCCCGATTAAATATATTATATTTTTTTTTGGTTAGCAACGTTTTTGTTTTTTTTTTTCGCTATTAGGAACTTTTTGTTTAAAAATACCGGCCAATTGTTGCAATTGAAAGTTTCGGTACGGGACGACCACTTTTTCGATGAAACGGCGTTCGATTAAATGTCCTGAATCCCTACGCGTTTCTCGAGTTTTTTTTTTTTTTTTTTTTTATTATTGCTTTGCTCGACGACAACTCAGGCGCAGATTTGGAGGCCCCCCCCCCCCCCCCCCCTTTTTTTTTGTTTTTCTCCCTAAAGACAAACCGGCAAAACACAAAGAAGGTCCAGACTCCTCGGAACGCAATACAACGACGCCTACCCCAGCCACAAGCGAGTGGACCCCCTCCAATAGACCCCTTTCAAAAGTGTGACAACTCTGTGCGCCTCGGGCAACAGTGTGCGCGCTCTCCATGGTGAAGGAATGTTTTTTCTTCGGCCTGCTGGCTCTGCGTGAAAAAGTGGCATGGCAAGTGAAGTAACGCGGCTGTTTCCCGCCGCCGGCTGGGAAAATAACCTTGCTAGCTAGCTTGCTAGGTTATCCTGTAAGGACAGAACGAGCGGGTTGGTATAGGATGGAAGAAAACGAGAAAGGGCGGACAACCGTCCTTCCTCGTTTTCTTCCTCAAGTTTAATTAGTGTTATCCCCAGCGCAAAGAGGGAGCCGGCCCGAAACAAGCCAGAAACAGAAACTCAGCTAATTTTTGCTGAAAATCGGACTATATCTGTCGGTGCATCGATCTCATGTTTTTAAACTGGAATTGGTCATATTATGCGAGAAAAAAAAAAAAAACACTCCGGAGGTGACCGCGGTACATGGCTCATAGCTTTACTGATACTCAAACATTCCACTTTATCTCAGTTTCGCTTGACATAAAATTGGCTCACTTCGAAAAAAAAAAAAGTTATTTACTTCTGATCTCGTAAGAAAGACAATCACATGACCCAAAAAGCGCCCAGAGCCCCTTGACGCTGTTACTTGGTGCCTCAGCGTTTACCTATTTGAGTGTTTTGCGGAGGCGGTGTCTCGTCCGGGCGAACAAAACAAAACAACAACAAATGAGGTTCTCGGTAAAAGATGCCGGGGCCTTAGTGGCAATTCAGCTTTGTGAAGTGATTAATCGGAACATGTAAGTATAAAAGTTAGTTAAAACCTTTTTTTTTTTTTCATAGCTTTCTGACAAAGGAACTACGCTTTGATCAGTACGTATATAAGACGCAACACTATCTAAACTTGTGGTAATTGATTTTTTGGCATTTTGACAGTACAACTTATAGTTCTGCTTCCGTGCAATTTAGAAATCGTACACCTATTTAGAAATCAGGGTGACCGTTGAAATAAAACGAAATCCGGTGCTCTGGAAAAAAAGAAAAAAAGCTGGGACTCTAATGGCTGTTGATTGCATCGCGAAATGGTTAATTTCGTATCTTTTTTCTCACAAGGAGATCAGACACTTTTTAGAGTGAGTAGCTTTATTTTTCAAAGCACTGCTTCGCAGGAATGAAAAGTAGGCTCTGATGGGCCGCTATTAGGATGCAACGCTTTCGCAACATTTTAATTTATGACACAACACCACGAAAGAAATGTATGGCATGTTTCGCTCTTGTACTGACGATATCAACAATCTACATGCAATTTGGAAATCGTATCGTGCGAAAAATCTCGGAACACGGAATAACCGAAAAACCAATCCAAATCATTTTCCGAAGTAAAACCAGGCAGCGAAATGAGGCGTTCTGTAACCGCATTTTTTTTTTTTCTTCCTGATCCGGTAAGAATGGGACAAAGAGCCTCCTTCGCGATGGGCTTGGAGGCCCACAACCCTCACTGCTATCCTCTTTCTAAACTGCATAAAAAATGAAAAAAAAAAAGCCATTCTCGCAGCTTGCAGGGCGGAGTGACGGGATGGGTGGGTTAAGTTGGGCGCTTTCAGGGTCAAGCCGTCCGCTGATAACCGGAACAAACAGACAAGCTTTTTCTTTATTTTTGTTTGGAAATAGCACTATATCGCGTAAGCAGGTGTGTGGAAAGGCTTCCCCCCCAGCGCCATCTGGATTCCGGAAAAGTTCCTATCGGAGATGAAATTCTACTGAGATATCCTCTTAAAAGTTACTTTACATTCTTTTTTTTTTTTTTTTTAGGGTTTTCCTTTTCCGAGGGATTTTGGGGTCAGGGAAGAGAAGGGCTGATGCGTGGTGGGTGGCATCATGAAATGTTGGTTGCTGTTTGAAAGAACTGTACTGTCTGTCTTGGTCCCTACTTTATACTTTCGTGTTTTTCAAATCGTCTTGACCAACCTGCTCCAAGTTAATTTCCCATCCAGCTTTTGTGACGTCACTTGTTACCACCTGGGGACCACGTTCGGTGCGTAAACGGAATAGGACGCTAAACACACCGGTCAAACACGCATTCCACGTACCGTACCAAAATGTCCCTTATCGGTCAAATATAAATTTTTCAAAATGCACAAAAACATTGCCACCTATCCTGAATTAGATAATTAACATTTCCATAGGAAAGTTATTTTCCAAAATAAATTCAATCTTGGCTGCATCAGTGAAAAACTTGAATGCTTCCACAAGTATTGCAAGTTTACCATACATCTTTGTTTATTTTATTCACATTTTAGTACACGATACAAACCCCATGCATGTTTCATTTTTTTACCAATGCTGGTTCCAACAGTTTCAGATAATTCATCAGCAACAGTACTGATGCAGGAAACGTAATGGAAAACTGACCACCGTGGAGATGCTCCCCTGAACTAGGTTCAGACTTGGGCAACATATCCTCGTCCCATGTGCGGCACTTGTCAAAGGAGTTCGGCACCATTTGCAGGAGTAACTGTCAAGCCGACGGTATCACTTGGGCAGAAGGCTGGCCGCTCCGCTGTCGAGCAGCCAGACAACGTCCCCCTTGGACGGCTTGACCAGTGCCGCTGGAAGAAGGGCCTCCCCAGCTTCAGGGTGAAGCACTTTCTGTCAAAGAGCCAGACACCAACATTGAAACTCCCTGACTGCACTGCATGTGGGAGGATGGCAATAAAAAAAGTATAAATGTTTCCCAAAACATTTAACAGTTTCGGTTCTTTGAAAGGATTTTAATGACATCCCAAAACTCCTTCGAGGGCACAATAAACAGTTCCATTGTTGCAGGAACAGCAGTGCTCTTGAGGATATGATAATGAACAACAGTGACCAGAAGTATTGAACTAAAATGGTGTTGAAGGACCATCCCAGTTCTTGGCTCGATATTTTGCAAGAGCGGGTACCATTCCCATTCCTGGCTCGATGCTTTGAAACACCTAAAGGAACCTTCCTAGAGGGTACCATTGTGGTTCTTGGATCGATACTTTGTAAGAGCTAATGCAAACTTTCTGAAGGGTACCATTCCAATTCCTCGCTCAATATTTCGCAACACCTTACACATCCTTCTTAGCAGGTACCATCCCGGTTGTCAGCTCAATGCTTTGTAAGAACTAGCACAATACTTTGTCAAGACGCGCCTGGAAGGTGTTATACGTGTTCTTGGTTTGATACTTCAGAACACTCTATTCGTGTCTCCAGCTTGACGCTCGCCCTCCCGCGGCGGAAACGGGAAGCGCTCTAGTGAGGGTCCCCCGATTCTCCTGCTCAGCGGGCACGGCGGAACTGCTCGCGAGCATGGCTCGCTAAATGTCATTTCCGAATGCAAACAACACTCTTCACTGTCCCAACGTGGTGCTGCAGCCGGTATGGGATTGTACCTTATTAGAGAGTTTTAGTATTGCGTATAGAAGAAAACGCAAGCGCTGTATGTTTGCGTTAGGGTGGCGTGCTCCACGTTGCGCGTGCGCATCGTTGCCATGCTCCGATCCTAGACCGCAATTTTGGGTTCCGCGTACGCGCAGCGTGGAACACGCAAAGCTAACGCGAACACACAGCGCTTGCGTTCGCTTGTATATGCAATACTAAAACTCACTACTGTTTCACCACCTTCCAACGCCAACGAAACGTGCTGCAATAAGCAAACGCGCAAGCATGTAGGCGTTCCTTCGAACTGGAAAGGCTGAGATTGACAAAACGACGGCGAGCAAATACGAAAGTAAATAAATGTTAAAAAAGAGTAGTAATTAAAAAAATAATCCGTTTTTGTTGTCCTTTTTGTTTTCCGGGGGGGGGGATTTGGTCTAGAAGAATATTGGCGGCGACTTTGGAAGTTTTGCCGATTGTCAAAAGTCGCTACTTTGATAGCCCCCTCAATTAATCTAATTTTACATGAATTTCTCACATTACCAAGAATGCTGTCATTGATTTTAGACTTTAATTATTTTATAACTTGGTAATCGAAAATGCTGCAATTGGCACCAGTGATGATAATTAGCACACTTTAGATTGTCATACTTCTTCGCGCGTTTGAAATTAGATCATAAGCAACTAATTATTTTACAGCTTGAAAAATTGCGTATTAAAATATCTTGATTTTAATATTTATATTATTATTAATACAAATCGCGGCAATGTATGTCCCCAATTAACGCCACGATCACAAAAATACGCCAGTCCTTCCTGAAAGGTATCATTTTGTTTTGTTTTTAGCACATGAAAACCTCTGACATCGTTATCAAGATAGAGAAACAATCAAACACTGGACGCAATATAAACTCATATGCGTCACGCGTTGCTTTAAAAAACACAAACTTCAGCTGCCTGACTCGGATTCCGTCTTTGATTTTTTTTCTAGTGAGAACAGCGTTTCTTAATTCATACGTTTTACGAACATATTGTATAAATTGGATTTATTCTGTTAGTCTTGTGCCGGGAAAAATGTTAAAGCAATTAATCATCTGAATACCCAAAAAGTCATTGAAAGGCCTGGAGTTCATTATTTCATATGACAATTATCTGAGCGAGAAAAGGCAGCAAGAGTGCACAAATATCAGCACAGATTTTTTCAACAAATCATAATATTCTGTCGCCTCTAAAGTGTATGAAAGACCCTTTCTTTACAGGGACAAAAGTTTCCGCGAACAATTTCTTTAACTAAATAATCACGGTGTGTAGACACATTTTGAGTTATGAAAGAATCTGAAATTAAGACCTATACCGAGAAATTAAATCCAAAATAAAGGTTAGTTTCGGTTCCGCTCCGGAATTAAAACATTCGTCCTGGCCTAAATATTATGCTAAATACTGTTTTTGTTTTCAGGATAAAGAGGGCGCTCATAGCACCCTAGCTTCGTATTACCAGAAATAATTTGTTTCGCTCAGTGGAGCCAGCACAGTATACAGGCTCAACAACGGCACGCCTCTCCGACCCTCACTAAACCCGCCATTTTGAAAAACGAGTGGCGACCCCTTTAGTGAATTGGAGTCGCGAATAGAACCCTCCCAGGGGGTACACTCCTTACTTGCACAACCTTCCTTTGCTGGTACCATCCTGGCTTGGCTCAATGCTTTGTAACAGCTTTCACAACCTTCCTGAAGATACCATCCCAGTTCCTGGCTTGATACATCGTAACACATAATACAGCCTTCTCAGAAGGTACTGACCTAGTTCTGGCTCGATATTCTAACACCAAACATCAAATGCAGGCGGTACCATCCCGGTTCCCGGCTCGATACCTCGTTACATGTTACAAAACCATCCCTGAGTATGCCATCCCGGTTCCCGGCTCTATATTTTGTAAACCTTACACAACTTTCCTGGGGGTACCATCCTGGTTTGGTACTTCACAACATGTTACACAACTATCCCTGAGTGTACCATTCCGGTTCCTGGCTCTATACCTCGTAAACCTTGCACAACTTTCCTGGGCAACCATCCCGGTTCCTGGCTTTGATACCTTGTAACATGTTACACAACTATCTCTGAGTGTACCATCCCGGTTCCTGGCTCTATACTTTGTAAACCTTGCACAACTTTCCCGGGGGTACCATCCCGGTTCCTGGCTTGAAACTTCATAACATGTTACACAACCATCTCCGAGTGATATACCATCTTGGTTCCTGGCTCTATACTTTGTCACACATCACACAGCCATCCCTGAGGATACCATCCCAGTTCCTGGCTCAAAAGTGTAGAACATTTTACACCAGCTCCTTAGAGAATACCATCCCATTTCCTGGCTCAATACTTAGCAGCAACTCATGCAGCCTTCCCGAAGGATACTGTCCGATTTCTGGCTCTATACTTTGCAACACTTTGCACAACCTTACCAGCACAGTGTCTGCTTTCTCCTTGCCACTGATGGGAAAGAGGGCCAGCCTGGCATTGTTGAGCACCGGAAGGGTGAGTGTCACCCTGCATGGGGGAGGCTTGGGGGAGTCTGTCACCTCAGCTACCCACCGACTCTTCTCCTGTTGGCAGAGAAACAAAAATGGATAAGCGATCCAGACTAATATCATCCTGCACTAGATTTTGTCTCTGACCACCCATGCTACGAGTTTGGATCTTGAAATACACTGACTTTGAATACAGCAGAAGACACTTGTCATAAAGGGTTTGAGAAAAAAACCAAACTCGAGCCGGCCTAGCGGTCATGCTTCATGGATATCAGCTTGCAGTTAGCACTTGAGCTTCATCTCAACACCAGTCGCAAGGGATTTTAGCCAATGCTACACACCGACAATTTATATGGGTGTTGACATGATCAGAGAGGAGCTTGTAGGCTTTCATCGTGTGCTAATGCCCGTACGAGTATCAACAGTCTTAAAAGAAGTGGCAGACTGGTTCTGTTTCTGACAAGATGGATTTCTGCTTTTTTACTTTAAAAAAATGTTATTGCAATAAGCAAAAATATGTTGCACATGCTGCAAAGTTAAGTTTTGTTTTCATGAATGAAAATATGGCAATGGAAAACCAGAGAGATATGACCAGTAGTACTCCTTTGGATCAAATTCAAGAGGGATGAAGATGACGCTTGCAGCAATCTGCACCGTCAACGAGGAGTGCGAGGAGCACCAACCCTGACCCGAGCCGATATTGTCACGAATGACAAATGATGAGGTGGCGAATAACTGCATAAACTAAACGTTTAATGGGGCAAACTTGTTCCCAGAACAAAAGAAGATTAAGGCTAGCGTTGCAGGCGTCGATGTCAGCGAAACAGCAGGATTGAGCGCTGGGGAGAGACTCGCTGGGGAGAGACTCACGAGGCTCGCCACGCGGAGCCCCTTATGTACACGTGTTGGCTTCTGGAACAATCGCCGTAGAAGGTTCGGCGACCAGAACATTCGGATCTCGAACAAGCAACAGGGTTCTTGAATTCACCAGAATATTGAACTGAAAGAATAAATAAAAGACGCGTAACTCCCAGGAATCGAACCCTGGGCCTCCACACGAAAGCCAAACGCGGTAACCACTCGGCCACGCACACGCTCGCTCGCCAACGCGCAAGCAAGTGAAGTCCCCCCCAGTTCATACTACAGCAGTTTCTTGCAGTAGTGCATACCGTGTTGCCAGATTACCACATTGGTTTTGCCTCGTCCAGAAATAAAATTTACTTCTGGCCCCGAAGAAACATTTACTAGTTACAAGAGCAGTCTTTTGGAGATATATTACAGACAAGCATTATTACTAGCCGGCTCGTCCACAACTTCAGCTTCGTGTGCAGTTGACAGCCGTAGCCTTTTCGCTGGTGTGAGAGCTTCATCGTTCTTCTCGCGTATCTGCTTTCTCCTGGAAGTCACGTGCCTCGCTCCGCTGCCTCTAATCTGGTGCAGCAAAACGGCGCCACGAAGTGTGCACCCGCAGCAGGGAGGTAGGAAGAAGAAGAGGCGACGTACTGGCTCGAGCCAGCCAAACGAGAAAATCCAGAGTGAAGCCGCAAGGGGAGGTTGTGGTAAAGCCCCTCTATCCTGGGAAAAGTGGCGCCACTCATTGTTGTAGAAATGCTCGAGGCACGTGCCGCGCGCCTCGTCTGGAAAATTCATGACGTCTGAAATCTAGCTCAGTGCTGCGCTGTGCCGCCATAATCTTCCCCATGACTGCACGTTACACGTGCCTCGCACATCGACGAACCTTGCGCTAATTTTGAAACATGAAGAGGCTTTAGGTTGCGGTCGGTGGGAACGCCCCCGAGCGTGACCAAAACAGCCGTTGACGCCAAATCGACTGTCATTTCCGTCCAATACCGTCTTTTAATTTTGTTCTTTCTTGGGCATCATTGGAGGCACGTTCCTCTAAACCGGAAGTCTCCCCCAGCTTCACCTCTGGTGGCATCGTGTCGCCTCCAGAAGCTTCCTACCCCCTTGGCCCACAGGGCCCACAGCCACGCTGGCTTGGCTCGGCTCGGCGTCGTGTAGCCGCTTAATTGGCTCGGCCGATTGGCGGCTAGCTGCGTGCCACGCTTATTCCCCCTTTCTACTGAGCGCGTGCACAGTAGATAAAAGCGATAAAATGCACACGGGTGCGATTTAAGCTTGGTCGGCATAATCGTGACACTTTTTCATGAACGCCAAAGTTGTTGAATTTTTCGAGCATGTAAAAAAAAGTGCTTCGAACTAACCAGTCTTGGAGGTTTAACTTCGAATTATTGCACATTCTTTCCCCATAGACTCCTGTCGTGCGGTGATGACGATGATAAAATCGGGAAAGAAAAGAGAAGACATTCGGAGATGACCAGTGAGCCGTGAAGAACGGCCATGGCAGCTACTCGAATCTTGTGACCTGGCCCACCCACATCACGGTGCCAAGGTGCTGACTCCTGACAAGGCCGGTCGCCTCGTATGATACAGCCCGGCAGCGTCCTGAGGTGCTTAACTCAGAGGCTTCCCTTCTACAACATCGGAGGAACCACAAGCAACTCTCAGATGAGAAGGCAGTTTTGACTACCGTAAAATACCCCAGAAGCGCCCACCTTCATTCAAGTGCCCACTTTTAACATTTCCCACACTTGAGAATTCTGTAAAAACATAGTACTTTAAGCTCCCGATTTGACCGGACAAGCACCCGTGTCTAGGTTAACCCAGTTTCCAGTGAAAGTGGGGTGGGCGCTGCCCTGGTATTTTACGGTATGTTTTTTTGTGCGGCGATAGCTATGAAATTACTATTTTCTTTCTTTTGTTCGATCATTTCTTTTTGCATTTCTTTTCTTTTCTGGAAATATATTTTCATTATCAGATTTCCCAAACTGGTTGGCTGGCCTGCTCTTTCTTTCCCCGGCAGCCGTGACAACTTGTACGTGTAATTGCTGGGACCGCCCCCACTTCTAACTACCTGAAAATTCTAATAAAGAGGCTTTGAATAACCGAGTCAGCTGTAATAGCAGTGCTTGCCACCACTGATAAACCCCTGGCTGATATCACATGTCACGAATACTTGAAAGGATTGATTGATTGATTGGAGTTTTATGGCGCGAGAGCAACTAGGCCAAAATGCGCCAGGTGCATAAACTATTGCATGAAAATGGTTAAGGAGAAGACAGAGCTATAGTAGCTGGTGATGCAATAAAAGTATGAACATGAATCGTGTAAAAGCTATGGCCATGAATTTCAGGTGAGTATAAAAGTTATAATCAATAAGGAATTATCTGAAAATAAAAAACATGGTGAAAAAGGAGGGGTTATAACAGGTGTAGATAGCCTGTTAGTTTAAGAAATTGCAAAACTTTACTGAAAGGTACAAGAGGTTCATCTCCTAGCAAAAATGTGGGATGGAATGGAAGATGGGTTCCAAAAGTAGTAGCAAAACATGCTCGTCGTTTTTTATCCAAGTACCTACAGTGCCACAGGATATGTAGGACAGTCAATGTCTCGCCACAATGCTCACAGCGCGGGGTACCGTCATTACAAAGTAAATATAGATGCGTTAAACGTGTGTGTCCAATACGCAAGCGGCACATCAAGACCTCGTGGAACCGGTTTCTCTGGTGAGAACTCTCCCATAATCATAAGCAAGGTTTGATATTATGCAGTTTATTGTCTGTTTCTTTATTCCATTCTAACTGCCAAAGTTTATAAATTGATTTTTGAATAACTGGTTTAAAATCCTCATAGGGTAGGCCACCATTAACAGAGGCAGTCAATCTATCTGCTGCTTCATTACCTGGAATACCTACATGGCTTGGCACCCAGTAAAATTTTATATCGAGGCCAAGCAGGAGAGATCGATTCATTTGAACACGCGCTTGTTGTACGAGGCGACTCTTCGTGACGGTAAGAGAACGTACAGCCAGTAGAGTACTCTGGGAATCTACAAACAAAATAGCCTTCCTCACACGGTCTTCTAAGATGTGTTCAAGCGCCATGAGCACAGCGTAAAGCTCAGCCGTGAAAATCTTGCAACACTGTCGATACGTCTCGCTCTACTGAAGTGTTCCGAATGAACTGCGGAACCTACAATAGACGAGCTCTTGGCCTCGTCAGTACAAAATTGCACATAGTCTTGATATTTCTCTTGTAATGCAAGAAATTCCTTGTGAAGAACCTGGTGGTTAACTGACATTTTATTATATTTTGTAAGCGACCAGTCACATGACAATCTTACTGCCTTCCAAGGGGCAACAGTCTGTGTTTCCTTGATCAAGTTACTTTCAGGAAGAGCCAGCTGCAGGGAGGCAGAAATGCTCCGAAGCCGGAAGCTTAATGGGCGTATGATGCTAGGTTTGTTTTCAAAAAGCCGGAAAAACATGGAGGTGTGAATAGAATTATTTGATGGATGCACAGGATCAGATTTCACTTTGTACCCATAACACAAGCTAAGATATTGCCTGCGCTTCTCTAGTGACATTTGATGTGTATCTACATAGAGGCTCAGAACAGGCGATGTCCGAAATGCTCCTGTGGCGAGTCGAAGGCCAAGATGATGAACTGGATCTAGCATTTTTAAGACAGATTGCCGTGCTGATCCGTACACAATTGCACCATAGTCCAGACGTGAACGGACCAGTGTGTAATACAATCGGATGAGACATCGCCTGTCAGACCCCAGGATGTGTGTGAAAGCACTTTGAGTATATTAGACGACCGCGAGCATTTCTGCTTCAGCTCCTTGACGTGAGCCAGAAAGGTAAGTTTCTTGTCAAAAATAACCCCTAAAAATTTGTGCTCATATTTTACAGGTATTGCAGCGCTATTGAGCTGCAAACAAGGATCAAGCAACAAACCACGACGTAGTGAAAAGGGCACACACACAGTTCTTTCAGATGAAAACTTAAAACCATTTTCATCGGCCCATCTGCTCATTTTGTTTATTGAGACTCGAAGCTGGTGCTCCCGACTTCAGAGATTGCAGGACAAAAAGGAAATCTGCACATCATCTACATACAATAAATATGAAACTGATGGAGGTATTACTGCAGCAAGGCTGTTTATCTTCACCACAAACAAGGTGACGCTCAATACAGCCCCTTGAGGGACGCCATTTTCCTGAGGAAAAACATCCGAAAGTGTGGAACCAAACCTAACCTGAAAGGTTCGGTTGGTCAAAAACTCTCTTATGCAGCGCAACATGCGGCCACGGACACCATATGTGTATAGTAAGTCCTTTAGAATCCCGTAACGCCAAGTAGTATCATATGCTTTCTCTAGGTCAAAAATACAGAAACACAGTGCTGTCGATGAACAAATGCTTCACGTATGAAAGTTTCCAGGCGAACAAGATGATCCAATGTTGATCGCCCCATTCTAAATCCACACTGATTGGGATCTAAAATTCCCTCAGTCTCTAAAAAGTGTACTAATCGTCTATTTATTAGTTTTTCATAAGTTTTCCCAAGGCCACTGGTCATTGCAATGGGACGATAACTTGCTGGTAGAGTAGAGTCTTTACCGGGTTTTAGGAGGGGAACTATATATGCTGCCCATTTCCAGCACTGAGGAAAGGCAGAAGCCATCCACAAATGATTAAAAAAGGTCAACAAATGGCCTATAGATTCAGGAGACAAGTGCCGCAACATTTCATAGTGGATTTTGATAGGACCAGGTGCCGACTGCTTTTTTGACCCAAGGGCCACCTCGAATTCGCACATTGTCAAAGGCTGGTTGTATACAAGAGTGTCTGATCCCGACATAGCAATTGGCCGGTTTTCTGCTACAGCTCTGAACTTCTTAAATTTTGCAGAATAATTAGATGAGCTAGAAACTTCAGAAAAATTCTCCGCAAGAACATTTGCCTGGCCCTTCAAGGTTGGTGAAGGCGAGGGAAAAAGAGGTGTCCTAAAAGAGAGGTAGTTACCCCGAATTTTCCTCATTCGGTCCCACACCTCCTTAGAAGTGACAAAACTGTTCACCTTGGGAACATATTTCATCCATGAGCTTTTCTTAGCTCGTTTCCTTGTCCAACGAGCCTTTGCTTTACATTTTTTAAACTATCTTGTTCCAGACCGTTGGGTAGCGGAAAAAAAGTGCCCCAGACCCTGTTCTGACATCTAAGTGTAGCAGTACAGTCTTTGGTCCACCAAGGCTTGCAGCGCTTAGGAAGATTTTCAGATGTTTGTGGAATGGAGGTGGATGCAGCATTTATGATACGGTCAGTAACGTACAAGGTGGCATTTTCAGGGGTCATAGCTAAAAGTTCAGTTGGGTCAAGCACTGCTTCCAATGCAAAAAGAGCCCAGTCAGCTTTGTCTAATTTCCACTTGGGGATACGTGTTGAAAGTGAAGGAGGTGCTACAGTACTTTCTAAAATAACAGGAAAATGGTCGCTCCCAAAAGGGTTATCTAAAACCTTCCAAGAAAAACAGGGAAGTAAAGTTGGGGATGAAAGAGACAAATCGAGGGAAGTGAAAGTATTATGAGGTGCACTAAAAAATGTGGGATCTTGTCCATTTAAAAGGCAAAGGCTGGATGACAATAAAAATCTTTCAATGACACCACCACGGGAATCCTGGCGAACACTACCCCACATGGGGTGGTGGGCGTTAAAGGGGCCATGAAACGAATTTTGGGTTGGGATGAATGATTTTAAATTGGGACTTTACTAATCGCATATTGTTTAGTTGGCCAAAAGAAAGAGGCTAGAAAGTCAAAAGCCAGCTTTTCGGTACGAACATTTGAAAATATAGCGGACTATTTTGTACCTTCTTGCCTTCGAAAGCTCTCCGCCTTTTCACTATGATACATCCGCAGTTCCAAAAGCGCGTCATCGGCGCCAAACTGACGTCAGCAGAGCCCAGCTCACGCATTGGACACGAGAACTGCGTCACTCGGACGTATGCGCTCGTCAACAATCAATCCGTCGACGAATATTTGGATTCGCGTTCGTGGCCAATGAGTGCCCTGACGGAACTTATTGTCACTGGGGAATGACAAGTTCTATGGTGTGCATAAAAAGCACGGTGGAAGCTAGGAGTCATCGCACCGGTGCCGAAGGAATGTCACGACCACGTGATTTCACAATTCGCATTTGAGTTGAGGATTAAAGCTAAGGAGGAAGAACTAGGAAAATCGTTTCATGACCCCTTTAAAATCCCCCAAGATTAAAAAAGGTTGCGGAAGTTGCGCTACAAGTCCATGCAGGTCGTGTAAATGCAGTGGAATATTTGGTGGCAGGTAAAGTGAAACAAGCGTAATAAGGCGGTCAAGAAGAATACGAACTGCCACCGCTTCCAGAGAGGTTGAGAGAGGTACAGAAGCACAGGCAATACCACTCTGCACAACCACAGCTATTCCACCAGAGGAGTTGCTATGGGATGCACGGTCCTTTCTAAAAACCTGATGACGGCGTAGAACATTTGTTTGTGTGTCCTTGAGATGAGTCTCCTGTAGGCATATGTAGCAACAGGTCGAAGCTCATCGAGAAAAAAATTTATGTCATCAATATTAGGGAAAAGGCCGCGACAATTCCACTGCATGATACTATAGTTCTTTGCCATTTAGAGAAGAAAATATATATATACAAGTGACCTAAAAGGGAGGTTTGTTAAGGTTTAAAATCTATTTTTACACGTGGGGTACTCTGCTTTTTAAGAGGATTTTTCTGTTTCCGAGTGGGGTCACTGGCGACAGAAAGAGAGGGCTCCGATCCTGAGGGGGGAGCATCCTCTTCGGACCTGGGCCCACTTATGTCCATGGGCTCGTCTGTTGCCGCCGGCAGCTGACCCTTGGAGGTGGACTGCTTCGGCAACTCCCCGGGCTTCCTCTGGGGAGCAGAGGTGCGAGGGGGTAGGCCTCGGCCCTTAGGGGCCGAAGTGCCAGGTGGAGCAGGAGGGGTCAGCCCCTGCCCTGAGGTGGATGCTGAGGAGGCAGCATCCACCTTACGATTCAAAAGCGGTGTCACTGGCACCGCTTCCGAGGACGCAGGAGACCTCGACGGGAAGCGCAGATCGTCCGTAGACGTCTGTGTTCCAGTCGAAACCATTGGCCCTGCTGGTCCCCTATGTACGACCTGGGCATAAGAGCCTTTGGAAACAAAGGCAAAACGCTTTTTGGCATCAATGTAGGAAATGTTTTCATTAACCTTCAAGGTGAGAATTTCTTTTTCTTGCTTCCATAACGGGCAAGATCGGGAGTATGCTGGATGTTTTCCATTACAGTTAGTGCACTGAGCTTCGTTCTCACACACATCAGCGACGTGCTCCTTACTAGAGCATTTGGCACAGGTCTCGCTGCCCCGACAGTTCCGCGACCCATGGCCAAACCTTTGGCACTTAAAGCAGCGCTGAGTGTTTGGCACATAAGGCCGGACACGGCACTGAAGGCGTAGCCAGGATTTTATTTCGGGGGGGGTTGGGTTCGGCACTCACTCACCCCCCCCCCCCAAAATACTGACCCCCCGACACTGTCTTTTTGTCTGTGTCCAGACGACTGCTAAAAGCAAACAGTTAGTTTCATTCGCCTAGAGCATTCCGTTTTTTTTTTTTTTTCAGCTTACTTTGAGATAGCTGGGACACCCTGTATATGCAATCAAAGGCGATTGCTTCCACCGACATAGATTTATTTGACGACGCTGCAAGCGGAAACCGCACTTCCGGTCTTGACTGTAAAGTGACGCCAGGGCATGCGAGTTCCGCGATATAAAATGAAGGGTGGAGAGGGCGACTTTTTGATTTTTCTATTTAGGGCAAAGGGGAAACAGTTTGCGAAAAAGTCTGTTTGTCTTAAATGTCCCTCTTAGCTGTTAAGGCGTTGCACCGGACAGACACACAGCTTGTGGGTTCAATTACCGCTCCTGGGCATTCCCCCATCTCCCGACCCAGTGACCTTGCCCGCAAGGGCTCTTCTCACCCCCGCTCGGGGGACGGCGACTTGCTCTGCGGTACGCCATGCTCTGTGGTTAGCGGGGTTCGCGACACAAAGCACAAAGACCGATGCCGCCTTCCGAAAAGTCGTCGAAGCTGGATGAGACATCCGGGGAGCCCCTAATTGGAAAGCACCAAGGCTGGCGAGTCTAAAAGCTATTACCTCTCGAAGGGGATCTTTTCCACCATCCCTACACAGGGGAAGAGAGGAGATCTCCATGATAGTGTATGCAGGCCGCAGGCGCCGGCTTTTACTTTTTCTCCCCATGTTTTCGGAGTTGCCGCGTCGTCCGCGGTTTCCTGACACTTTGCTTTACTTCGTATTTTTTTTCTGGAATTTCACGGACGAAGGTTGTGCGATGTATTATACTGCGATGTTAGAGCTGTGGTGGGAGGTAGAGGAGGTTGCGTGAGGACTTCAGAAAAGGTGAAAACGAAGAGCGGTAGGAGGCCCGCGTCGCGCAATAGTGGATTAAAAAAAGTGCGCACTCCGGCTTTCTTTAGCTCTGCCGTGTGATCCCTTGATGCAAAAAACGATATATGACTGACTAGTTCAATGAGCACAAAGCTTCCACCGCACTGTCAACTTAAGGCTGGTATAGGTACTAATAGGTACTGTCGGCCCGAGCCGCCCGAACTGCTCAAACGAGCTGGAAGTTGGCTGCGGAAGTGTCACGGTCCGGTGCGAAGCGAGAGGGGAAGCGCACTCGCCGTAGACCGCAACGGGGGTTCGGACGCCCGCTATCCCACAGTACGTGGGCTCCAGGGACGGGGGGACAAAGACAATGCATGTGACGAACGGAGCATTAGAAACATTTAATAAAGGGCTAATTAGATGGTGACAAAAGTAAAAAGATAATAGAGACACAGTCTCAATCCGGCGGAAGCATGCAAGAGAAACTTAATAGCTATGGGCAAGACAGAGAATACACAACAAGAGGAATGGGAACGATACCGCACTTTGGCGTAGTCCGGCACAACGAGGCTCGCAGAGGCGTGGGAGCACCTGAGGTCGGTCGCTTGCGATGGATTCTGTCTCGACGTGGCCGCGGTGCGCCAGAGGCGGTGGTCGTTGGCTTTAGTAGCTGTCGCGTCACGGACGGTCGACGCATTGGGGCAGTCCGGCAGAGGAAGGCCGCACAGAGCAGGAGCGCAGAAGTAGATGACGTTCAGTGTCCAGACGGGTTTTCCCCTTTACCGCGGTGCCCGAGGCTACGCCCGGAGCCGAAAGGAAGAGCGGGTTGCATTCTCGAACCTCTCAAGTCGACTGCCGCGCCGTTTCCCAGTTTCAGCCGAACGGCGCTCTTTCCTAATAAAGTAAACAAAACACACCCACTCCCCTACAACCGCAATAGTCACAAAAAAAAAAAAAAAAAAAAAAGACCGTCACAGCGGCGAAGACACTCGTTGCCCCGAGCTCCAAACAAAGTCAATACCAAAAACGCTCAACTGGGGCATCTGGCAAACTCATTTCCGAATTCCAAGAAGTGGTAGAGCGCCCAAGCATCGGGCAAAAGCGTCCCCCGAACGGGAGTCGCAAGGGCCATAAACAAGTCAAGTTAGGGTCCCAGTCGGGACCGGCGAGGTGCTAACTAGCGAGAGCCAGGGAGTGCCACACCACCCGCGGCGACCACAAGGCCCCGCAGGCAGCCGACGTGGCGCCCTTTACAATACGCGTGGCCCGGCGGGACCACGCCGGTTTTTGTGACAGAAAGACACGCCGGAAAAAGAAGATTCAATCGCCACACGTCGACGATACAACAAGCGAAATTCCACATGTGAAATAAGGAAACAATGCAAAAGATCCTCGCTTTTTTCAGTCGTCAAAATGGTGAAAAGGGAGGCAGGAGAACCGACTAGTACGGGCTGGACGCGGTCTCCAGGCTCTCGAATCCCCCCCCCCCCCGAAATTTCGGGGGGTGTTCTGACCCCCCAAACCCCCCCCCCCCCCTGGCTACGCCACTGCTGCCTTTACATTAGTGGGTAGAGTCGTGGAGTCGAAAGTCAGAATGACATGCCTGGTTTTGCGTTCTATGCCGTCGTGACGGATGGTGATGCGTCGTGCTGCAACCACTCCCTGTCCGGAGAGACCCTCAACTAGCTCTGTATCTGTCAAGTCGAGCAAGTCATCTTCAGAGATGACCCCTTGGACGGTGTTCAACTTTCGATGAGGGGTCACGCTGACCTTGTAGTCTGAGACGGAGTTCAGGGCTAAGAGTGATTCACTTTGTTTCTTTGTGTTTACCTCAACAAGGAGGTCGCCTGATGCCATCTTTTTGGCGCTAAAGTTCGCACCGATAATACCTTCAAGCCCTTTGGATACTAAAAATAGAGAAGTTTAGCCAGTGGCTTTTCGCCTTCAGAGTGCAAAACAAGAAACTTTGGGAATTTAAAAAGTTCAGGGGTCTTAGTCAGAATGTCAAGGACTTTGGTGCGGGTCCTTTTCAGGGCCCGATCAGTTGGTTTAGTTCTGGAACCCATAAAGATGGGAAGGAATTTCAGTGCCCGGGTGCACTGCCCACCACGGAGCCCAACAAGAGGGTAGGTAATGTGCCATAGCAAGATGGGCTTGGCTGACACATTCACTCTACCAGTGCTGCCCGGGCACTATAACCGAGTGTGGATGCAGGGACAGGACCTGTTTCCACTCAAGGTTGGCCCTTGCCGCCTAAGAAGGTGAAAAAGGAAGGAAGAGAGTGTAGACGAAAAGAGAAAGAGGTGGAAAGAAAAGTGAAAGAAGGAAGAAGAGGGTAGAAGAGGCGACTGACTGAATCATCCTGGTCGGGCCAATCCAGGACACCCGTCTATGAGAAGCAGGGGCCGAAGCGGTGTATTGCCTCGCCCGGGGGGCCCTGAAGGGTCCAAACATACCCCGGGCTCAGCTCAACCACCAGGGTCCCCTTTTCCCCGGACACGGGTACGCCACGCACAGCCAGACGTGGGTGGGTGAACCCACATGGCTCGGGGTTCGTAGTGACGCCACTCACCAAGCACCTAGCACCTAAGGTGCAGGCGCCCCCTGCGGGACTCGGGGTACGGGGAGACGCCACTCTCCAAACACCTGCTTTTACAGGTGCCCCCTGCGGGGATACTTGAAAGAATAAAAACATTGAAGACGGGGATGGAAACAGGACTTCTTTCAAAAGAGCGCTCACCTGGGAGCGCGGGATCGATGACCACGAACTGCTCCTCCCGGAGGCCCAGCAGGGGCAGCAGCTGCGCCTTGTAGCAGCCGTTCAGGGTTTCTGACCCCGTCCTCGATGTTTTTATCCCTTCAAGTATTCGTATCTATTCACCAAAATGGTCGTGACATGACATGTCATTAATGACATGTCAGTTCATTTCATTTGGGATAACTGGCATGCACGTTACACCAAATATTATTTTGCATTACCGTTCAGGGTCATTCAGATACAGAAGCCTCAATATATCTTCCTAGTTAGGGAAGATCTCTGAAGGAGCATAAAATGAATAATCCGCTTTTATTGTTTTCGATTTGATGTTATAGAGGGCCATCAATTTTTTGCAATAGGTGTTTGATAAGGCCAAGCCTGTTAAGGATTGAATTCTTTAAATTTTTAAGAATTAAGGCCTTTATGCATGTTCTAACTGAGTTTTAATTCAATGTTTGATTTCTAGTCTTGCTGCCTTTTCAGGATTCAATGTTCATCTGCATGTTTCCTTTTCTCTCACTATTGGCATCATAAAGCAGCACTGTATATACACAATGTCTCTCTCTGAACCGTAGGGGGTGGGGTCCTATCGTGCAGCAATGTGTTTTGTCCCCGTCTCCCTACTCTGCAATGCAGACGAGAATCCAGATATCAAAAGGAATAAATTGGATTTTACTCGAAGACAACCGAGCCAATTTGTTGCCCACCATGGTTCACACGTTCCTTTCCGAACCAATCGGCCGCAGTTAACTGCCGAGCTAGGCCGTGCGACAAGCAGCCCTTCTGTCACCACCATTATGTGGTGCCTGCAGTGTGTCTCTGACTGGTGTGTTTACAGTGTCCTCATTTGCAGTTTCTCGATTTCACCCTGATGACATTAGACTTGTGTTCTGTGATCCTAGCGGCGGCCGCGCAACTGATGAGGCAGACGCCCATTTGTCGGTTTTGACAGAACCTCTCCGACCAGCTGACAGGATTGCGACATCCAAGAGCATGCCAGACCGGCTCCTGACATAATTTTCCGCCACTCTGGGACCACCTTCTATGCATGGGCAGTGTATCATCCAAAGAGCATGCAGCCCCTTATTTTTCGAAGTATCATATACTGCGTATTGATCAGCTTTTCAATGTTAAACTTGCGGTAGAAATATATAAACAAATTAGTAGTGACCAGGCGACATTCTACGAGCTCTATCAACGTAAAAGTACACCTTATAATCTCAGGGACCAAAATTATATGACACCGAAATCTCGAACTAATTACGGTTTACAAAGATTAGCACATCAAGTTCCTGAATTTTTAAATAAGTATTTGGAAGTTGAAGAAATAGTTAAAGATGCTGTATCGTCTTATAGTTTTAAAAAGAGTGTGAAAGCTTACTTCTTGTTGAATTTTGGCTAGTGTTTTTTCTACTATTGCTGATTGTACGGTTCTGACGTAGACGGTATGACGTGTGTTCATGTGAATGTATTATTACTTTTGACTTTGATGGTACCCGAGTGTTATGTGTATTTATATTACAACTAGCGCTAACATTTTAGACTTTGTCCTGTCATTGTCTAAATGCTGTTGATTTTTTTATTTTTTTATTTTTTTTTTATTATATTTTTTTTTTCTTCCCCTCTGCTGCTGAACAATGTACACGGCTGGTGGAGCCTCGTCAGGCGGCGTTAGATCGCCTTTTGCCCCACCAGCCAAGACTACTGAGTCTGAATAAAGTTTATTATTATTATTATTATTATTATTAGGAAGCTCGACGGACCGGTCAAAATGTGTTCCAGGCACCCCGTCGAGGACCGTTCCAAAGGCGGCACCTGCCGCTCGAGCCTCACCTCGAGCACCTGGTGTCCGGGGAAGAGGGAGCAGGTGTGGCCGTCGGGTCCCATCCCCAGCAGAAGAAGGTCAAACTCCGGAAGGGCTTCTCCAAAGTACTCCGACAGCTTGCTGCTGTAGTCCATGGCTGCCCGTCCAGCTGCGGTCACAAGCTCGAGTACAATCCTAAATGCGCTAGATCGTCCGCAGGAGAAAGCCCCGCAAGAGTGAGGAAACGTGAGGGACGATGCTCCTTATCAAAACGCACAGAGGAACTATCACTTCTCGGTGAACGAAGATCTGCATAATCCACCGAGTGAAGAACACAGTCGGTTCGTAAGCCTAATTGTGTTTTTTATCTTGACACATCATAAAACAAAACAAAAAAAAGAAAAAGGAGTGCCACAATCAATTATTGTGCCCACTTTGTAATGTCACATAAATGTCCCGGTGACGGCCCAACGTCACCAGGTCCGAGGGCGAGTGGGTCCATTTTCGAGCGAGTTTTGTCAAGGTGCAGCGATTGGAACACATCTTTCTCGCACCGGAGTTCGAGGCGAACGCAAAAGCGAGTCGCGAGCTACGCAGACCGGCCACGTCGGTGCTCTGGCCGAACGCTCACCTGGGAGCGCGGGATCGATGACCACGAACTGCTCCTCCCGGAGGCCCAGCAAGGGCAGCAGCTGCGCCTTGTAGCAGCCGTACGTGCTGTCGGCGTCCTCAAACGGCACCATCCGCTCGTCGCAGAAGAAGAAGCGCCACCGGGACCAGTCCGTCTGGACGCCGGGCAGCACGCCCGCCAGCGTGCCCACCAGGCTGCCGCCTGCGAGACGACGAGCCACCGACGGGCTCAGAACGGAGGGCATAGGAAGCTCGATGCTCACGAGCTTCCTTCGCTAACGCTGAGGCTACTCGTTAATCTCGAGCCTGCAAGCGCAGCCGAAGCAGGACGGAAGGCAACCAATGCGTGCTGGAGGTTCCACATCCAGGCATACACGAGACTTCAGCCATCTTGGTGCTTAAAACCACTGCGGCGATGTGATTGGCCAGAGTCATTTTGGAGCACCTTTCGGAGCAGCCAAAACTCCATTTTGGAGCAGCAAACAGTACTTGTAGAGAATGTGCATGCGCTTCATCTTTATTCGTACCACCGCAAATAATATATGTTAAGGTTCTTGCGCTGGCCTATTTAACTAGAAGACATACTTACCTACTTTACCTTTTCGCTTCTGCACAACCTTTCGTTAGCATCAACAGGGCGGCAGGTTTGATTCCCTCAAACACAGAAATAGCTGTTTGGTTGTGTGCAGAAACAATATATATGCGTGGCAACAAGGTGCTGGTTGATGAAAAACAGAATAGACTACTGTGAATACTTATTGTAGGTTTTGTCAAACCGGGTTTTTAGGTCAAACTTTCGAGGTTCAACTGGTTCGACGAACCTTCAAACTTTTAACCAGAGGCCAGATTCACGAAATGATCTTACACCAAAAATGTGCGTAAGAGAAAACTTAAGAACAAATTCGTATTCACGAAACAAAATTTTCGTCAGTTTTGCGCAGGTTACGACGAAATCCTACGACAGCTCTGAAGCTGTCTTACGCACTTCTTACGATCAAATCAGCATGGCTGCCAGCGTCGCTCAGTTACTTGGTCGCGACGACCAAGGGACGTTTATTTTTCTATGTGCGCTTCTCACGCGTCCCGACTTCAAGCAGCAAGAAAAAAGTAAAAAGCCCTTGAAACAGACCACGACGAACAAGAATGCTGGGTCCACAAACACCCGGGAAAAGCTCCAGCGGCCACGATTCCACCGACCTCAAGCAAGCGAGCTGGGCAGATAGGCCTAGCAGGCGCAGCGCAGCGGTGCTCTGACGGTCCTTGGCCAAGACCGTCTGCCCACGACCGGCTGGCGTGCTGAATGGAATATGCCCGCGCAACCCTTGTGAACCCTTCCCGTATTATAGTTTGACGCTGACCTCAATTTTAGATTAAGAGGTCAATCTCTTCCTCTTGTCATCTCCTTGTTTTCCGAGGCAGCGGTGTCGAACACTGTCGTCGAAAAGGGGCTCTCATCGATTCTATCTCTTTGTTTTGTGTGATATAGAGCTCAAATAAACGCCGTATGGATTACCTTTGCAACACGGTATGTACACTTTGTTATTAGTATTCCATTTTTATTCTGACACGACTGCACCTCACTGTCGATCGCTATAACAGTTCGTGGGTCGCAATGCCGGTCCAACCTTTCTTTGCCGGGTGTCACGTCAGCATCGGAGTTGCAATCGTAAAGGATCGGTCCCGAAGCGCTTATCAATTCGCGGTCCAACAGCGTGAATCCAGCACTTTAATCAAACGTGCGCGTCCGCTCTGAGTCTGAACAGGTATTACGTGGCTCTTGCTGACACTCTCGTAGTTCAAACGTATCTTTAACGTCGGCTCGCTCCTGCATCTCCGAGACCACGAAAAACGCCGCGGCAATTTGTTTCCATCCACGTCGCTTTGCAAACGACTGACACGGGCCGTCTCTTACCAATAATGACAGTTGTGTTGACTTCGTAGTGATCAAGTTCGTAGCAGTCAACGGAGGCGGTTACGCATCCCGGCCTCGGCATTCGGGTGAGTTTAAATCGAATGTCGACATATCACTGCACGGACATGAACCCCAGACAAGCGGTGGCAGAAAGGCTGAAAAGGCCGCCTGTGTTTATGAAAAATCCACGTGCTCCGAACGACTCCGAATCATACCGAGCTCTCCGATTGGTTGTTCGTGCTGCCGAAGACGCAGTCGCCATAGCAACAGCACCGGTAAGTTCTAGTTTTTCCGTACGAGAACGTCGCTTTCCTCCTCTCACTTAAGAATGCGTTCGTGAATACCGATTTCTCCTCTTCTTACGATGTTCTTACGAACTTCTTAGCTAAGTTGTAAGAAGCTCTTCCCAGATTCGACCGGTTAGACTTTGTGGACAGTGTGGCCAGACTTCCAAAATTTACTCTATCTGACTCCCGGGTAAAAGTTTTGTACCCGTTGCGTTCGAAAACCTACCCGGGTCCAGCATTTCTGTATCTGTCTTGTCACGTGACTTGATCCGGTGGAATAACTCGGTTCTATTCGAGTAAGATTTGAACGCAGCCCCAGAGTGCCTATCTGCTGACCGTGATCTGGCCTATCTGATCTGGCCCACCTCTGGGCGCAGCCATCTTAATGTCATGTGATCACTAATGTGGTAAACAGGCAAGATGGCGGCAATTGGGGGGGGTGCCATTTTTGGCCGCTGGTTTACCGCTCTAAGTTTACTCAAGCTCGTTGGTAAATAACTTAATATTTTGACACTGTAGTAACTGAAATAACCAATCAGTGCTGCCTTCAATTCATCCCTTAGCCATCACTATCCAATCCGAAGCCAACTGGCCAGCCTGTCGCGCACGCGCTGTGAAAATCTGTCCGGCCATACTTCCTGCCGCCCCTTGTCGGGACCTCCCGGGCCCCCGTCCTGGGCCCCCCGTGCGGTCAGGCCCTGTTGGCGAGAGGCCGTTGCCTCCGGAGGAAACCTGGGTGCTTCCGGGATCACGTGGGCGCCCCTGCCCGCGGCCTCCCGGTTCGACGGCCGAGGCTCGGCGCCTCCTTCTGCGGACCCCCCCCGGGGCCCCGCCGGGGGTTCGGCCGCCTGGGGCACCCGGAGGAAACCCAGGCGCTTCCAGGATCACGTGGGCGCCCCTGCCCGCGGCCTCCCGGTTCGACGACCGAGGCTCTGCGCCTCCTTCTGCGGACCCCCCCGGGGCCCCGCCGGGGGTTCGGCCGCCTGGGGCACCCGGAGGAAACCCAGGCGCTTCCAGGATCACGTGGGCGCCCCTGCCCGCGGCCTCCCGGTTCGACGACCGAGGCTCGGCGCCTCCTTCTGCGGACCCCCCCGGGGCCCCGCCGAGGGTTCGGCCGCCTGGGGCACCCGGAGGAAACCCAGGCGCTTCCAGGATCACGTGGGCGACCCTGCCCGCGGCCTCCCGGTTCGACGACCGAGGCTCGGCGCCTCCTTCTGCGGACCCCCCCGGGGCCCCGCCGGGGGTTCGGCCGCCTGGGGCACCCGAAGAAAAAAATATGAACCAACTAGCCCAACTTCACGCCTTGTTGCACCCGGAGGAAACCCAGGCGCTTCCAGGATCACGTGGGCACCCCTGCCCGCGGCCTCCCAGTTCGACGACCGAGGCTCAACACCCCTTCCTGCGCCCCCCCCCCCCCCCCACCCGGGGCCCGGCCAAGGCGCCAGTGGCATTGCCGAGAGTGGCTTCCGGGATCACGTGGTGGCGCACGTGAACATGTCGTGTTGGTGCGCATGATCGACCGTGGCTGAGGATATAAAAGGCGCGCTCTGGACTGGAACGGGGGCAGGGGGAGAACCGCGGGGCAGGACTCGGGACCGAAGGAAGAGGTCTGGCTGACGGGCGGCAGGCTGACGCCGTCGCTGCCGGACGCTCTCTGAGGCCCGGCTCCCGACGCCCCGGATCGGGGGGAGACGGGCAGACGGACGGACCGGGTCGGACGGACCGGCGAGCGACCCTGGACGGTGACGGCCCCGGTGCGCAGTGTGGGCGATTACCGCTGGGAGTTAGAGCAGCTGGAGTAGCAGCGCAGCGAACCTTTCCCCGGCCTCGCCCCCGATCCAGAAACCCCCCAAGGCAATAAGTGAGTGAATAAACCCTTTTGCCGAGAGCGAAGTATTGCTGTGTCATCATTCATCCGGAGACGGGGTCTGAGGGAATCGTAGCTAGAAGCCCACAGCGCATAGCAGTTGAACCTGAGGAAAACCTTTCACAAGAATTTTAAAAAATTTGACCTGGTCGAACTCGAACATGGACCGGTTTGCGACATCCCTAATTGTAGGTATGAAATAATACGTAAACCAAATAGCATATTCCACCGAAATGATGTCATAATAAAGTAATCTTGAGTGCACAAATTGATGTTTCATTAGAGTTCTAAAGGTTGTAATAAAATTGAGCTTACTACATAAATTATGTTTTACACGTAGAACTTCATGATAACTAGAATCGGCGTGTGAATGATAAATTATACTGTTTAAAACAATGCAGGGAAACTGGTTAAGCTTATTCGCGAGCCTCCTTCCACTGCCTCACCTAATTTTGTTCTAATTCATTTTATTTGCTGAATCGCGAACACGTAATAGCTATATAAAAATGATAACTAAACAAGATTTTAAGAATAAACCTAGTACAGAGAACTTCACATAAGGGTGCCCGGAAGTACCCTCGCTAACTATAGGATTTCAAAAAGCTATCACCGGAACATTGCAGTCTATCATAAATAATAGGGGCAGTTTTATTCAAAACTTTTTACTGCAAAGTAGAGTTGTTACATTAGCACTCACCGAGTTCTCGCCCTTTTTCTTTTTAATATAACTGGCGCCTGCGTGTTCCATAACTTAAAAAAAGCTGAAAAGGTCCTTAAATTCGTACAAACAGTAAAATTTGTAACGTAGACACCTTATAAATTATGTCTAAAGTTTTATTTCTACCTTATTAGTAGGAGCGTTGTAATAGCCAATTAAAATTTTGACGTAGACCCGCCCCTTGCGGCGTGCCGACGGCAGGAAAGCGCGAGACCAGAGAGAAAAACTAGGAGAAGTGACGCCATCTCTGGGGTCAGATGACCCTGGGACACCTCTTTTGCGCGTCGTCAGGGTGCAGTCACGTGACAACACGGATCACGTGACCCCTCCCTCCTCCGTTCCCAGATCTTCTCAGTTCCTGTTTTTATTTTCACTGCATTGTCCTCTCTCACTCCGGGGCATTTCTACCCCCAATTTGTTTGTTTGATTGCTTTTTTTTTGTTTTTTGCTACAAGCTTGAATTTGGACAGTGCGCTGAAATGAATGTGTGATGTGCGCATTAACATCCAGCTGCCGGTTGGTTGTGGGTCTAGAGAAACGTGTTTGTTTAATGCAGCTATCGTTTTTCCCAGGGTTTTCCCAAGTAAAATTATTTTTTGGAGAATAGATGTGACCAACGAATTATATCTCGGCGAGTGGTAATATGCAGCAGGGTAATGAGCGCAGACTTCAAATATGCTTTTCTACTTGCGCTTTCACTTCTGCCTTTCACATATTTTGTTGTTACATTGTAACCGTGAGGCGAACTAGTAGCTCAAGGTATGATTATGCGATCAAAAATATTGGGTGTTGACTTCTCTACAAATTGTACAAAGCATTCGTCTAGACCAGTGGTTCTCAAATGGGGGTCCGCGGACCCTGCCTCATCAGTCGAGCTCGGCAATAAAAGTTGTCTTTTTTCCAGTCGAGAAGAAATGTTTCAGTTTTCGCGAGAGTTTTCTCGTGTGTATGTCAATAAGAGAGGTTTACTTCACACTAGCCCTTAGTTATATTCATTTATTAAATCATTATTATATTTAACGTATACCTTTCCTCTCCTCTCACCACGAACGAGGTCCTCCATCATCTCCGCCGATCCACAAGGGGTCCGACAAGCATCGATGGTTTAGAACCACTGGTCTAAACAGTCGACACCCCCAAGAGGACGCCATGAAAGAGGTCAGGTGCTAAATGAGCAGTAGTAGGCACCCTCAGAAGGATACTGTGCAACATGTAGGGTGCTGATTGAGTAGTAGCAGTAATAGGCACCTTTAGAAGGACACCGTGCAAAACAGGTCAGGCGCTAACTGAGCAGTAGCAGGCGATCTTTACGTACGATCGCGATCCACAAAACACTCGGCGCCCTTTCTTGGATTCCGTCCCTGCCCCACCCGTTGGCACATTCAAAAGCAGACGTGTCCCGGTGCGGGGCGAACGGGCTTACCGGACAGGCCGACTTTGACCCACTTCTGGCCGGCCGGCACACCGTCGGCCACTTGTTGAATCAGGACTCGGAGACGGGACAGCAGCGCTGGTTTGTCAGCCTCGACGACCACTTTGACGGCCATGCTGCCTCGGAGTTGGTTCTCGGCGTTCTTGGCGCAACACGAAGAGACCCCGAAGGATGCTGGGGACCGAAGTAGACACCGGGAAGTAACGCGAAAGATGGCAGAACCTGCGAAAGTAGGAGGAAAACGGGCACAACTGAAAATGCCGCACAAATCACCAGGGCAACAAACAGGTGAATGCAGCGGTGAATGGATGGATAATGGTCAGAGCCGATTGAGGCTCTGGGGGCGCCACCTCCACTCCAGTCTTGAAGCACTTGAAGAGCAGCTCCGCTCAATTCCGGAGATTTCAGGATAATGAGTGATTTCGCATTAAAAAGCACTAGTAAAGATACTACGTCATTTGCTTCGCGAAAAATTTGATATATATTTTTAAGCCTAATTATAAACACGAGGAGAAATCGAAACTGAAACTTCGGCTCCGTCCGGCACAGGGAAAGATTACTCGCGAGATGCAAGTAATCTCGCCGCACGGCTCCAACCACAGTGGCTTCAACCAGAGCCGTTTATTGAGAGAGTTTGGCCATACATTGGTTTGAATAGGCGAGCATCTCGGGCCAACCACAGGCCGCGAAACAGCCCCTAGCGGTGGTCGCGTGCTCTAAATTTGTGCCACGACTATACTTCGTTTCACCTTATGTGCGAGCGAAGGCAAAACTGGAAGCGCGAGCACGGAAGCTCCGTGCGTTCAGGCTTTGCTCGAGCGCGCGAGCTGGGGAGAAATGCAAAAAGCGCTGGTCTCGCGCTTCTAGCTTTGGCTTCGCTCGCAGGTAAAGTGAAACGAAGTATAGACCTTTCCAATGTTTACAAAATCACAGTCCAGCGTGCGACCTTCACAGCCCAGCACGTGCGTGTTCGTCGCTTCGGAAAGCAAGCAAAGCACGCGCCATACGCACGAACGCTCAAAATGGCACCGGCCACAAGCTCGTTTTTGGAAAGGTCTATAATTTGAGCCGTGCCGAGCGGAACTCCGCGTCTCAGACGCTCGCGCACCCCACCCTTTGCACTGCTTTCTTTCAGCCAGTCTCAGGACGCTGTTCTAGCAGTGCAGACAAAGGCATGGGCACGAGCGCGTGGTTTTGGAAAGTGCCTCCTATGCACGAGGTCTCGTACAAACAATAGCGTTTCGC
Source organism: Ixodes persulcatus (assembly GCA_013358835.2). Lineage (NCBI taxonomy): Eukaryota > Metazoa > Arthropoda > Arachnida > Ixodida > Ixodidae > Ixodes > Ixodes persulcatus. The sequence continues at coordinate 62,424 of JABSTQ010006914.1, forward strand.
TGAGCTAGGCTCACGCGCCTGTGCCTTTGTCTTCACTGTCGACATTTGTGAGATGGAGTAGAGGTCTCCTGATTGGTCGACGCTGTGTCACAAATTTAGTTTACGCTCTAAGCGTGGGGGGAATATTCGGCGCTGGCGGCGGCCTTTCCCACGTAGCACGAGAACGTTCTCAGAACATTCCGGGAATGTTGAAAAGAACATAGGCAACATTCTTGGAATGTTGCAAATTTACGTAAGAACATTCTATCAACGTTGTCGGAATGTGGCGCAGGCACTTATCGCTACATTCGGCGAATGTTTTCAAAGAGATATTCTTAGAACAACATAGAACAATAACAGGACATTCAATCAACATTCAAATATCCTAACAAGGTTCTAAGAACGTTCTCAGAACATCCAAAGAACTTCTGCAACATTCTTGGAATGTTGCAAATTTACGTAAGAACATTCCATCAACGTTGTCAGAATGTGGCGCAGGCACTTATTGCTACATTCGGGGAATGTTTTCTTTGGAATATATTTTAAACGTTCTTAGAATGACTTAAAACATTAACAGGACATTAAAACAACATTCAAATGTCCTAAGAAGGGTCTAAGAACGTTCTCAGAACATCCAAAAAAACTTGTGCAACTTTCATCAAATGTCGCTAATTAAAGCAGGGACATCCTTTCAATCTCCTTGGAACGTGGCGAGGGTCATCGCTACATTCAGGGAACGTTATCTGAGGACTACTTGTGAAGATTCCACATGCACAAGATATCCGCTTTCCCAACGCATCAGCCTGAGCATGCGACAGTTTCAACTTCCTGTCACTTATCAACTTCTTTCACCCAAAATGTGCTTTATACATAACCGATTACTCACTCCGAGCTTAAGAACAGATACACATCGCATCCCACACTCTAGCGGGAGATACCTTTTTCAATGTGTTGAGCTCCGGATGCTAAAAATTGGGTCTATTCAAAGCTGCCCCTCTACTTACGCAGTGAGTTCCATGATAATTATCAAGTTCTGAAAACCATTGCTTTTCCCCTACACCTTATATTACATTCCTCGGTAGACTCATGTAAGATAAAACTGATCCCTTATGATAAGTTTCCGGAAAGTCCACTTAAGTTGCATATTTTTGGCACGAAGTGGCATATAGTGGATGCGCTTCAAACCACAGGTTGCGTGAGAGCTCCGTAAAGTTGGCTTCACCTGCGAAAATTCTAGGAATGTTCGCAAGCGAATGTTCCAAGAATGTTGCGCATATGAATGTTCGAAGGAAAACGTTCCGAGAACATTGTGCATACGAATGTTCGCTAACGAACGTTCCTAGAATGTTGAGCAGCCTACCTTGTAGAGAATGTTCGCATACGAACGTTCTTAGAACGTCCCGAATGGTGTTCTAACGTTCCTTCAACATTCAGAACACCCAGGGAATGTTCGCACGACATTGGATGCTACGTGGGTTGCTCCGCCTATTGTCCAAACTCTCCTAATATACGGCTCTGGCTTCAACCAGTGTCTCCAACCGATCCGTAGGGAAGTAGCGGTGGTCGAGCGGTCCGGAGTAGTTCTCCGCGCTGCCTTTTTCGGAGGAGTACTCGAGTCACTCGCAACATTTCAGTTTCGCTATACGTTTCCGCGGGGTAGTGAAGGAGTTTCGCGGCTTTTTTTGTTTCGATATCTGGATGGGCTCTCTTGCTGTGCTTGCTTTCGTTCTTCTCGTCATGAGTCATGAGTCATGACCGACTCGACCGAGCATACTGCGGCGATGACATCGTGGCAGTTAATTTCAGGAGGCCTAATAAAACACAGTGACAGCGAAAGCAGCGGCAGCGACGAAAATGGCGTAGATGCCAGCTTAGCTCCAGCCCTCCAACTCGAGTGACGGCGAGGCAGCCGTTCTCGGCGAAGTGTCTGCAGAGTCGTTGGCCTTGCCAACGAAGAGGCCCTGGCCCCTGGGTATCGCGTTTCGTCGATGAAGTTGTGCGCGCCCATTCAAATGAAGAGTGTGTCGTTTGTTCGTTGTGTCATCTCTGTAAAGTAAATGGAATAATTAGAAGGCAATTCGCCAAATACTCAGCAGATGGAAGTCGCCTTCGGAGATGACGATCGCTTTACGGCACGCGTTTTTGGTGCAAGTACTTCTGTAGTTGTCTTTTATTTATTTATTTATTTCAGTACCCCCAAGGCCCGAGGGCATTACAGAGGGGAGGGGCAAGTAACAAAACATAATACAAAAAATGAGAATAAATACAAAAAATTTATACAATAGAAAAAGCAGTCAGGGTGCCTGCTGACAAAAATAGCTGTTTAATGCAGTTCTAAAAGAATCAAATGATGATATAGATACTAAAGATGCGGGAAGGTGGTTCCACTCCGATGACGACCTGGGGATAAAAGAGTCGAGGTAGGCGGAGGTGCGACACTGAGGAATTCCAACTTTATACTGATGTTCAAGGCGAAAAGAGATGTGCGGGGGAGGGAGAATAAGTTTATCTTTTAGAGTAGGGATAGAGAAGTAAATTTTATGAAAAAGCGATAGACGAGATACTTTACGGCGCAGAGAAAGAAGGGGCAAAGATAAGTTAGATTTCATGGATGACACACTGGCTGAACGATGATAATTACATAAGATAAACCGCGCGCCACGGTTCTGAATGGCTTCAATGTTAGATACGAGAGTGGTGTGACCGGGATCCCATATTGCTGCCGCGTACTCCATTTTAGAGCGTACCAGGGTTTTCAATAAAAGTAATTTTAGTGACACTGGTGCTAAAGTAAAATTCCGTTTTAAGAAGCCGAGCATGGAGTTAGCGTTAGCAGGGATATGATCAATGTGAACGTTCCATGACATGTTATCTGTAATATGAACTCCAAGATATTTGTAGGAAGTTACGATTTCCAAGGGGGAGGTACCAAGGGTGTATGAAAGTGGTGATAAGCTACGTCGAGATAGACGCATCGCTTTGCATTTGTTAATGTTAAGAGACATACACCATGCGTTGCACCAGCCCAAAACAGTGTCTAAGTCAGTCTGAAGAAGTTGAACATCCGAGTTATTAGTGATTTCGCGATAGATGACACAGTCGTCCGCAAATAGACTAACAAAGGAAGACAGATTCTGAGGTAAGTCATTTATGTAGATTAGAAATAATAGAGGACCTAAGACGGACCCCTGTGGGACGCCTGAGGTGACGGAACTGAGGTGAGAATTAGCTTGATTAGTGAAGACAAATTGAGATCGATTTGTTAAAAAGTCTCTAATCCAGGATAAAGCGGTGGGGTCAATGTTAAGTTTACTAAGTTTGAGGAGTAGAAGCTTGTGGGAAACTTTGTCAAATGCTTTGCTAAAATCAAGAAAAACGCAGTCAACCTGGGATCCACGATCTAGAATAGAAAGTAGGTCGTTAGTAAAAGACAGCAGCTGAGTTTCGCACGAAAGAAGTTTACGAAAGCCGTGCTGAGAAGGAGTGAAAAAAGAATTGTATTCTAGAAAGTTAACAAGGTGCGAGTAAATGACATGCTCCATAATTTTGCAAGGTGTACAAGTAAGGGAGATAGGCCGGTAGTTATGAGGACAATGTTTGTCACCTGATTTGTGAAGTGGAACCACCTTTCCTATTTTCCAGTCATCGGGAAGCGTAGAGGAGTAGAGCGATTGTTCAAATATTTTTCACAAAAAAATAGAGCTATATACTTTAGTTTTTTGCAGAAACGTAGATGCAATGTTGTCGACACCAGAAGGTGATGATGACTTTAGATTTTCTATTAGCTTAACTATGCCGTCAAAACTAAAAACTAAGGGGTCCATAGGCAAAAAGCTGTAGGAAGGGCACATTGGGAGACAACAATCAAAATCATAAGAAAAGGTATTGACAAAAGTTTCATTGAGAACATTGGCACACTGGCTACTCGGTATGACACCACCATCTAAACCTGTAAGTGATATGACTGACTTTTTTGATCCATTCACAACATTCCAGAATTGTTTAGCATTTTTTATCAGCGTTGAAGGTAAGGTATGATTGAAAAAAGTTAGCTTTGCCTCCGTAATTGCTGGCTAGCTTATATGCTTCAGCTGCGCAGTGATAAGCATCCCACCGTTCATCACGGTCGGAATGCTTTGCAGAACGAAAAAGACGTTTCTTTTTATTAGACAACCGTTTAAGTGTGACATTATACCAGGGGGACGTAGGGCTGGAGGTAATGGTTCTAACTGGAATGAAAAGTGCAATGAGTGAATTAACTTTGTTTTTGAACATATTCCAATTCTCATCAACTGAGCGCTGATCAAAGTTGTCTAAAAACATGTCGAGGTACTCAGCTAGTTTGTTGTAGATTAAGTCGAAATTAGCTTTGTGGTTTTGTCATGTATTGGGTGGTCCAAGTCACCACTGCAGGCTCGATCTAAAATGGACCGTAAAAATCGACGCCTGCACGTAGCAATGTAAACTTTTCGTCAAAGGTATATCACAGGTCGTTTTTTTTTTTGTAAAATTACAAAGCGTGGTTTTCTTTGGGAAAAAAATAAGGCCAAGAAACTTGCCAGTGTCTACGGCGGGCAGTGACGCAGACGACAGGGGTTCAGTAGCGGGGTGTTTTTGGCGTTCGTAATGATAGATGGCGCTACCTCCTTATCGCGACTAGAGTAACTGTATAGGCTCTGCTTGCAGAGCCTATATGCTCCGCAAGTGGAGCATATACAGTTACTCTAATCGCGACGGTAGAGAGGCTCTAGTGAGGGTGGGTGCAACTGCTAAATCGGGGATCACGGGACATGGGCGCCGTTTAATTGCTAAATTTTGCTGGGAGTCTATGGGGCAAAGGGTCGTTTTATTTCCTAACTCAGGTCATAAGAGCCCATTAAGGTGCTTGAATAATTCACACAAGGTATAAATGATTACTTTTCCATAGCCACCAGTTTTGTTGCGATAGGTTAAGTATCTTTTTAACGCCAAAAATGGTAAATTCCGCCATCTTGGACGTTGCTGCTTGTCTGGCAACCCTGCTTTCTCCTCTCGACTCCCTTTGAGTTGCTTTGAAGCTTTGAGTCGAGGGAAGCGGTGGCTAGAGCACTATATAGCTCCTTCGGAGCAGAGTAGCGTAAAGCCCCTCTATCCTGGGAAAAGTGGCGCCATTCTTTGAACTAGCCGCCGCGCACACTATTGGCCAGCCGTCACGTGACATCTGGCTTTCGGTTTTGGACTTCCGGTCGTCATGAATTTCCCAAGGTGGTTGCTACGCCGCAGCTGACGGGCTGCTGCGCCCGGCTGCGCCCGTAGAAAAGTCGACCGGATAGCTTTTCAGTGTTCCCTCTGAAACGGAAAATGAACCCCGGAGGAAGATCTTGCTTCATCGAATCGGGCAAAAAGATTTCAACCCGACGGGAGCCGTAAAGTTATGCGAGGTAGCCTCAGGTAGGTGCTCTGTATACTCATTAGCATGCAAAAAGACAGCTGTTTAGAGTAAGTATGCATTCCATTCCACCGTAAACGCGAGCGACGTAATAGCGAGCACAACATTGCCGACTTGGCATGCACGGACGCTCGTGCCGTGGAAGTAAAGGCCCCTACGCACAGTTGCGTTTGAGAGCGTTTGACTGCGTTGCGTCGAAAAACGAAAGCGAGTCACCGGCACATCTGTGCCTCGTATGAAGCGTGGAATCCAAGGAATTGCTTGGCACGCGATAAAATAAGTATGGATGTCCTGCGTTCTCGCCGTCGCAACGCAGTGAAACGCTCTCAAACGCAACTGTAGTCGTTCGAACGTCCTGCTCGTGCTTGTGGCATCGGCGTCGGAGTACGCGCTCGTCAAGTGTTGCGTCGTCAAGTGTTGCGTACGTGCTCGCGTACCATACTTTGTTTCGCACAGATAGCTTGCAACGCTGCCGCAGCTGCGGACCCGAGCATTGGGCTGTATCTATACTCCGTTTTAATATAAGTGCGAGCGTAGCCAGTGCGACAAGCAGGAGTATGTTTTCTCTGACGAGGCTCTTACTGGACGAGCGTGTGTGCTTAGCCCGCTCAAAGTGCGTTCGCTCTCGTAGCGTCAATAGGGTCTCCTTCGCTCGTAGTCTTATTGAAACGAAAAACGCAAGCAAATAAAACATTTGAGATCAACCCCACACTCGCGCCAGCAGCTTTGATAGCGCGCAAACTTCACGTGCAGGTCTTTGGCAGGCTAACATAGGATCTGCAGAAACGGGCGTTTGAGGTGGCGTTACACGATGTGCTCTCGACTAAAGTCCGATCTCTTCAATCTATTACAGGACCACTTCAGTATCGACCAACTCAAAACACATCATGCAAAACAAAGGAGAGCAAAAAATTGAGGAAAGATGCTCTCCCAAACATTTCTTTTTTCGTTACCTTCAACAATGAGAGTAAACCACCACTGCAAGGAAACTGGAAATGTAAATGGTATGTACAACATCTCACAAAATATATATATATTTTTTTTTTCTTCAGTGAGACACGTTGCATCAGTTTTATGATACAAATTCGATGCACAAACTGATGATTTTGGATGCCTCTTTTACAAAATGCAGTTCCATTTGTTTGTTTTGGTTGCCTCCCTAAAGTCCCCGAGGTAGCCCCAGCAAAACCTGAGTAGTGCACCACAAGGTAGTGCCCACAGTACTGAAACATCCCCAGGACAGACTGCTGCAGCAACCGCAGCTGCTCTTTAGTTTGGCTATACTGTTTCGTGGTCGACCGAGGCCTATCTGCCACTAGTGCCATCTCTGTCCATTCTAGGAGTGTGTGTCCTCCCGAGGGCCCCCAGCAATGTCCAAGCGGAGCTTTTCCCTCAAGGCAATCTGCCGCAGTGACCACAGCTGTTGGTGAGTTTGACAGTCCGATACTCTTTCCAGGTCAACTGAGGATCACCTACCACTAGTGCCGTCTTGGTTGATTCTAGGCGAGTGTGCCCTCCTGAGGCCCCCCAGCAAGTTCCAAGCGGTGCTGTACCGAACCTGACATTCCCAGCTTCCCCAGAGCAGCCTGTTTCGGCAACCCCCCCCCCCCCTCCCAAGCTGCTGGTGAGTTTAGCACAATGATACTGTTTCCAGGTCGACCGAGGCACACTTACAACAACTGTTGTCTCTGTTCATTTATTCATTCTATTAGTGTGTGCCGTCCCATGGCTGCCCGAGCAAGGTCTGAGCAGCGCCCTACAGGCCCTTGCTTCTCCAGCTTGTCCTGGACAGATTGCCGCAGCAACAGCTGATGAGTTTTCATTTTCGACTGCTGTTTATTTCCTGGCAGAGTGCTGACAGTTACACACTGTTACTTACATCCGATCTTATTGTCTCACCGTTAGCCACTTAACAAGACTAAAGTAATAATCTTTTCTTTTTCAGGCACACTGTTTACACTTGGTATCAGGCAGTATCATCAGAATGCCAGTTTTTCTTGTGTACTGATGAATAACAGAGCTACAAAGAACTATATTTAATGCAGATAAAACTGATATTGGCGCAATGACAGGTGTATCAGTTGAAACGTGAAGAGAACAATTTACAATTTGGACTTACGCGCTTTTTCGTTGCAGATCAACTCAAGTGTCTCGATAAGTCCACTATGAGGGGACTGCATGAAGTAAAGGGATCCTCGAGAAAGTTTTTAAAATTCATCTTTCTTGTGTTTCCCATGGTTTCAATGTGGTACTGGGGAATTGGGGTAGCTTTTGCCTGTAGAATGCACACTTCATTGGCATCTACAGGACTTCAAGTTTGTGTCAGACATAATGCACAAGCTGATGGATTCTTTAGCATACAAGGTGAGCCAAACGTGCAGCATATAACACACTCGTGCATACTTATCTTAAGTATGCATCTGAAGTCGGATACCTGCAGACCCTTCTCATCAAGCAGCTTGATGTTCAATTCCATGTGGTTTGTACAATTTATTGTCTACAGGTGTACCATACCAGTAACAGCTTTAGAAGTATTTTATGATATGTAAAAGTGACTGCACCTGTCAGTAAAGCTACCCGCACATTTGTGAAGTGTTAAGAAAGCATTTTGATTGTGTATGGTGTGTCTCCGTGTCATTTATCTTCTTTTTTCATTCTGTGATCTCTTTTGTTATGTACTCAGCATGTGTTCTACCTGTAGCGAATGCTCCTGCCGTGGCCTTTTACTTGGCTGGCAGTTTTGTGAAATAAATAAAATTGTGACTTTGATTTTGTTCTTTTTAACATCATCTGTGCTTGTGTATTTTCATGGAGATTTTGATCTTGCATTCGCTTATTTTGCATTGTTCTCTGGGTGTGATTTGAATTATTTTTGCCTCATTCCCTTTTACTGAAATAACCAGCAATTGCTTGACTCGAGAACTAGGTGCTTAAACCGAGCGCTAGTTTCTAAGTCTGCACCAGGACGCTGGCCCAGGTGTCTAAAAGCAGCGTAAATCGTAATTAAACCTGGATTTTTTTAGTATGAACGAATGCCAGAAAAGATAAAGGCCCTCTGATAAAATTACGGCGTAACAAAACTAAACAAAAACGTAGTTTTCATTTCTAAAAACGGTTTCATCAAATAAAATAACGAAAATAGTATTTATTATACGCTCGGAAATGTAGCGGCACCGCGTAGCCCCGTAGCGAAAGGCCCGCGGTGTCGCAAAGTTTTACAGCATGCACAAAAATACGTAGCGATTTTTATCATTACTAGTACTGCAGGCAGCTTAAAAGTGCTAGCTTAGCGTCAACTACATAAACACTTCCCGATTAGAAAGAAAATAGTATCTTGCTTTCTAGGCCGCCAAATTTGTTTTTAGCGCCCGTAGGCCAAACCCTCCCGAAAACTCACCAAGGACACGTATTAAAAAGTAGTCAATCATTTGAAACCGTGGAGAATAAAATTGCAATTTGGCGGTTTTATATGACGATTAAAATCGACTTACAATTCCTGTGAAGCCGAACACTCACGAGACACTGACCTAATGCAACTCGGTAGGGACGATTATCCAAAGTACTTTCGGAATGCACGGTTGGACGAAAAAATCTAGAGTGGCTTCAGGACGGTCGGATGTGAATGCGGGCTCTAATTGAGGTCATTGCCACACTTGTATGACAAGAAAAGTCCACACGATCGGCAACTCCCCCGCTCCAGCTGTGAAGCCGAACACCCACGAGTCACTGACCTAATGCAACTCGGTAGGGACGATTATCCAAAGCACTTTCGGGATCCACGGTTGGACGAACCGATCTAGAGCGGCTTCAGGACGGTCGGATACGAATGCAGGCTGTAAATGAGGTCATTGCCACAATTATACGACAAGAAAAGTCCACACGATCGGCAACTCGCCCGCTCCAGCTGTCAAGCCGAACATTCACGAGACACTGACCTAATGCATATCGGTAGGGACGATTATCCAAAGCACTTTTGGGATCCGCGGTTGGACGAACAGATCTAGAGCGGCTTGAGGGCGGTCCGATAGGAATGCGGGTTCTAAATGAGGTCATTGCCACACTTGTCTGACGAGAAAAGTCCACACGATCGGCATCTCGACCGCTTCAGCTGACCGAGACGTCGAGACGCTTGGGAAATTCCAGAGGGCGCCTCCGTCGCAAACCGGAAGTTAGAGGTGGGGTAAGGAGGGTTTTTAGAGGAGAAGGAAAGAGAATGCGCCACTTTTCCCAGATACAGGGACTTTAGAGTAGCGTAGAGTTCCTGTATATAGCTACCTACGGTAGCAGAGTTGCGCATTCAGCCTCGGCGGGTGGCCGTAGCGCCGGCTTTCCTGCACACCCTGGATGCTTTGCTCCTCACGTGACTAAATTTGGCGAATAGCGGCGCCGCGCGCGCCGCCGCGCATGGAAAACAGGAGAGGAGGAGAAGGAGGCGAAAACAGGGGAACATACGCCGGGGCGCGAGCAACGTCGGCGGAGCGACCGTAAAGGTGGCTTTCTTGCACGGCGCCGGATGCTTTGCTCCTCACGTGATGGATCTCGGCGAATAGCGGCGTGGCGGCGCGGGGAAAACAAATGCGCAACTGAGCCTATACAGGAACTCTAGAGTAGCGCAATCCTGAACGCCATCTCTTGGCGACTAGCGGCGAACGCCCGGAGGTTCCAACTCCGGTCAGAAATGCATGGGGAACGTGAGAAAATCGTTGTTTCTTCAATATTGTGGAGATGTACGGAACGACAATAGTTTTTGACATAATAAAGGAACATTTTAGAATAATTTGCGCTGAGTTGTGTGCCAAATAAGGACATATTTTTTTTGTTTTCTAAATTGCATGAGCGGCATCATGCAGCAGACGACGCGGCGACGTCGCAGCGTTCACGTGACCCGCTCCAGCCAACCCAAAAAGCCCACCTCCGCTGCGAGCAAGAATCGTCTGCTTCAAACGCCATTGCCTTGGAAATTGCCTTCTCAAAATTTGCACACGCATCCGATATTATTAAAACTTTGATAAAGTGTTTAGTGCTTTACTAACTTCACGACAGACTAGTTTTGAAAAGTGTGAACTCGCCGTTTATTTTTTAATCAGCCGTGTTGCGTCGATCTCCATGAGTACCACGTGACTTGCGCCGAGCTGCTTTGTCGGCCATGTTGTCGGCAAAACACGCGGATCAAAGGATTGCGCTACTCTGCTCCGTAGGAGCTATATAGTGCTCTAGCGGTGGCTAAGCTGGCTTACGAGAGGCGTCTGTGCGGCCTCGGAGAGGAGCGATGGGCCAGGAGGGTGTTTAAGTACCTCGTGTACAGGAGTGTAAACACGCGCCTGACCAAGCGGGTTGCCAGGCTCGCGGGGAAGTATGAGGTACCACCGACCCTGCTGGATGGCCGGCCGCTCCGAGAGGGGGTTACGGGCCTCAAGAAGCACGTGCAGCAGGTCGAGACGCGAAGGTGGACGGAGTCGGCCACACGAAAATCATCAATGACTGTGTACGCGGCCTCGAAGCGGGCGATCGAGCGGGAGCAGCTGTACGATGACTCCAGGGGCAGCAGCTTGCTTTTCGAGGCACGCACGGGAACCCTCAAGACCAGGCTGTGGAGATTGCGATATGACACTGGGGCCCCAATCGCCTGCGTCGCCTGCGGAGCAGCAGAGGAGACAACCGAACATCTGGTGCTGCAGTGCGGGGCCCTCAGCCCGTGCCCCCAGGTGAACCATCTGCCGGCCGTGCTGGGCTTCCGGACGGCGGAGCGGGGAGATGACGGCGAGGAACACGTCGAGACCACCAAGCGCCGACTAGAGCAGTGGTGGGAGATTTCCTGGCGGCTGTGGAAGAGGGAGAGGCGAGTTGGGCCGGACGTGCAAGGACAAGCCGGACAACCGATTTTTTCCACCCAAGTCGACCTGCCCCACACCGTGGACCCGACCGAAGTTGACCGAAGTTCCAACAGAACAAGAACTCGGCTAGTCTTGGCTGGAAGCCAGGCTGAGCAAGCCTTTTTTTGGCAGGCCATCGCCGGAATTTCCGGCGAGCGGCCACCCGTTACAAAGGGGACGCCACTAAATCCAAATCCAAATCCATGATCGCATCGCAAACAAGACTACTTCCATAAACCCCTGCATGCAACACGGCGCGCGTTGCACTCTGGGAACTAGTTGACCAGGGAGGAGAGTGGCATATAATTTCGGTTTCGATCGACAAGTCGACAAGAGATTATACACAGAGCGGTGCATGTTTTCTGGTCCCGAGAGCGTCATTTTTGGTCTCTAAACTAACCTAAATGGCCAGACCTCGAAGCTATAGCACAAGCCCGAGACATATAGCTTGTCTTAACACATGCTTGTTGTATTTTTGTACTCGAGCCTTTCTGTTAGCGTTTCAAGGTATGTGAACGAGCCAGTGCTGGGAATCTCGAAACTGCGAAACTCGGGAATCTTGCTTGTGTACGAGTCAACACGCTGTTACAACCAATAAGTATGCATACATCGAGCTCCCACCTTTACATTAGTGTTGCTGGACAGGAAGTTTGTTTGTTTTCTGCTTCCATAGACGAAATATAACTTTTTGCAATTGCTGCTTTTCTTAATACACATGAGTATACGCGAGGTAAAACTCGGAGGCGCCATTGAAAAGCTCAACTGGAACACAGTTCTTATCTCTTATCTGTACTGACCCGCAGCACTGCACGAAGCGAAGTCCCCACCCGCTCATATTCAACATCGCGTATGCGCATAAAGTTATCCTGCAATCATATAGGGACATTCGCACATACAAACCTTTTTAAAAAGCAAAAGTCGAAAACTTGTGTGAAAAATGTCGCACCGTTCGCCGGAAGTGCACCGGACGGGCGTGAACCCCTCTGGGGTGCGCCAAACGAACGAAATTATGCAAAGCTCATTTGACGGTTGCTAATGGCCATAATATTTGTTATGTGTTTGCTTTCTTCCTGACTGAGTATGCCGTGATAATTTCAGACGCACCGTTCGGACACAGATCTTGGGCGTCAGTAAAAGCTCGTGTAGGGGGACACTTGTTAGAGCCCCGTCATAGCTAGCCGATCTCAGCGTTTGCGAAAACTTAATCTCCTATCGGTATAAAATTTGAGTAGGAGATATATGATGACACGAGGAAGACATCACAGTAACTTTAGTGCAGTAGTGAGGTCGAATTTATTGCGTTTCCTTAACAGTTCATGCGTCAACGCTGGCCTCAACTTTGATACTCCTGTGAAGGGGTGTCCAAACAGGATACTACAAAACTCACGACTCCGGCAAATCTTGCGGCGCTCCGCTTCCGGCCGTCGGGGGGAAACCTCCCCCCCGCTAAAGCTGCCGGAGGGAAGCTTCCCCCCGCTAAATCTCCCCCTCGCTTCCTCCACGGCGGCCTTGCTCTGCTCATCACGTGGGTCTGGAGAGCCACTCACACGCTCTGTTGGCTCTCGGTCAATCGCTCAAGGCCAGGGCTTAAAGTCTCCCTCCAGCCGGGGGGGGTCTCACCTCGGATACCTTGGCGGGGGGGGGGGGGGGGGGGGCATTGGGGCAAACTTAGAAATACAGTATGTATTTGTAAATAAAAATACAATAAGTATTGCCGTATGGCAAAGTGACGTAATTACAAAATACAGCTCTTAAACTAATACCACGATCCACTAAACCTCTTAATTCCTAGCAGACGCTTGAGACTAAGTGCTGACAGTATGGTCTGACTCTCCGCCACTACATACATTTAAGTATTTGTGGGCACGTGGTGCGAAAATATCTGGCACCTAAAAATAGATAGTTTGCGCGCTCATTACTGTTTTTCGCAATTCGCGAGAACCACTCTTCCCCTGGCTGTCTGGTATGGTGTTAAGGCCGCAGATCAGTTTAGCACGATATTTCTGAGCTACCTCCATGGGCTGGTGTGATGGAGAGATAGTGGGAGTCTTTTAGTAGACCGTTTCCGTGCTCGGGTTGCGATACCCGACAACAACACGATGCATCGGCAAAGGTGCTGCGGAGTGTCTGGCACCGTTAACGGCGCGTTAAACTCAAACTCTCTATTGTGAAAGTACGGGCTTTTGGAAGACAAGTTTTACGAAATAATGCTCTGTGTACACTTTTATTTACTTAGTTCAGTTGCTGTCGAACCTGCTCGGCAACAAAGGGAGAAATATCGAATAAATTATTCATTAACAGATTACCATCGTCATGGGCACGATTTCAGTTTGACGTCATTGAACGTAAATACACAATACGAAATTTGCCCAGAGTACGCAGAGAGGCACGCACAAAATAAAAACAGATGTATAAGTACAAAGCGCGACACTGTTACCACAAACAAGCGATCGCCGTTTTTTTGCAGTTTTTCTCTTAGAATCGAAAGGCTTTCATCAAAACTACTAATGTCGTTGGAAGTGCATTAACCTAAGCGGTGAAATTTGTTGCCCACCAATAGCATTTCAAAGTAATATTCGAGAAAAACGCCAATGTCGTGTTCACGCTAACAGCGTCGAGCAGTTTGCATTCTCAAAAGCATGGCAACGTTGTGAAGGTAACATAAGTGCATAGCAACAACAAAACGGACATAAAAAAAAATAGTATGCACCTAATAACAAAAGTATGAGTTCTTAAAAACGCCTTGTTGGCGGCTCGTTACACAGCACATGCGATCGATAGAGCATTCATCCTAAAATGACATCTACCCGACATCAGCAGCGACAAAAGAAACTACCGCACAGGGTCATTGAAGAATTTTCTAGAACTTCTCCTGGCCTTCCGTCCAACTGCATGCTTTGCGGGCTGGTGCTCTAACCTGAAGCGCAGAATGTCTGCCTGACAAAAGCCACGACGTCACGTACGAATCTGGGCAAAAACGTTGCAGTGGTGGACCGTTCACCTTAATAAACAGCAGTGTCGATAGCCTCGTTATACACAGCGATGACCTCACTGGCGTCATGATAATGTTCATCGCGCTGAACCCTCGTTCACAGTCAGCAGTTGACACGGGAGTATACAGTTCACAGCCGTCACAACCCCTCGGAGTTTCTCAGGAACATTTTTGCCCCCGTTTTCAACATACTCTCTGAAGCCGTGTTGAGCTTTTTTCTCATTTACACCAAGCCTCTGTGCTAAGCGAGCTATTTGGTCCTTCCCGTAAAGCACGTCCAGCTCACCGGGCCAGGTCGAGGGATCTAACAGCCGAATGTCTTCAATCAGCTCTCTGTAGACTGTCACATGCTGGTCGACACTGCTACTGCTGCTACGAGAAGACTGAGTGGTGAGAAGTCGTGTATCATGTTGTCGGCCAGGCTCTGGTAGAACTGCGTCGAGTTAATAGGATCGATCGCACTTTCGACCGGGATGCAGTTTTATGTCTTTGAAGCACTTAGTCTTCACAGCGTCGTTGACCTGCACTGACATTTTCCCGGGGCGGGCTTTTCTTGCTTCAAAAACTGCAATCTGCCTTGTCACCAAGTTGTGCGCCTCTGGCAATGTCATGGCACGCACCTGAAAGTTCAAAGAAAGTTCCGAGAGCTCGGCCAAGCTGTCATGAAGCAGTGCCAAGTTCTGAACAAACTCAACTGACGACAGCCTTTCTGCAAGCCCTATATACTGTGCCTTTTCTTTGGTGTCTCGCTTGGGGTCCTCGGAACACTTCATGAAGTGAGTGTACAGTGAAGGGTATGATATCATGACAGCATTCACAGTCCTGAAGCTTGACGCCACCCACCTCGTATCCAGGACTCTCCCCACACACAAAAGGGAGGCGTTCAAGTCCTTTGCACAGCTTTCGAGTTCTCTGCGGTTCTTTGGAGAACTGCTGTACAAGCAGTAGAGTTTGTCCATGAAAATTTTGAAGTGGTTGATACCTTGCACGTCGCGGACTGTATCTCCGACTGCCAGCTCCAGCCGGTGCGCCGAGCAGTGCCATGTGATTAGGTTAGGAAATGTATCCTCTAGAAGCTTCGCAACTCCCGAATGTTTCCCAAGCATCACCGATGCTCCGTCGCAAGCAAAAGCAACTAGCTTCTCCTTTAGCACGTTCATACTCAAACCGTGCGAACTCAGGCAAGTCAGCAGGGCCTTCTTTATACCAGCCGCCGCCCCATCTGTCACTTCCACAAGGTCCAGGAAGACAGTAACTGGCTGTAGGTGACCGAAGTCGGAGCGCAGATATACAATCAGCGTGGAATGCTTACTGACGGTAGTGCTCTCGTCAATCAGCACAGAGAACTTTGCGCCGACTTCTATAAGAGCTCTGCACATGCTCTTCTGCATTTCATTTCCAATATGATCAACAATGTTTGCACATGAGACATTTGTGTGCAAAACCCTGCCTAGATCCACACCATTCGCAGTCTGCACGTCGATCTCATCACTGAAGTCACTAAATGGACGGCAGTTTTTCGCTTGTTTGTACGCGATTCGGAATATTTTCTTTGTGGCTTCCTGGTGTTCATTCAGCTGCTCAGAGAATGCTTCTTCAAGCTTTCTTTTCTTGGCAGTCCTGTCGATCTCCAGAGCCTTGACGTGGGCATCCGATTCCCTGTGCTGGTAAATTTTTTTCCGCAGAGCTCTTTGTTGCTTCTGTTTGCTGTCCCCGGATGCCTTGACTCCTCCCTCTGCCCATTCGAGGGAAATTCGACCGAGGCTGCCTAAATGCTTAACTCTTGAGCATGACAGGCATTTTAATTTTCCGTCCACGAAGCTGAGCCACTCATTTTCTTTCTTGAAGAACTCGCCCTGCTCCAGGTTCCAGCACTCGGGCAGGTTTGAAATGCTAGCGTCGCTAAGGTGATCACAATTCGTTTCGGTGGAAGGCTGCGCACTCTCATTAGTTGCAGTCGTAGGCACTTGATTACTGTCCTCGGCAGCACGATTCATAGAAACAGCCCGTGGCACAGGGCTAAAAAAGCTGGTTAGCTTCTTGCTGGCTTTCGTAGCCATGATATTAAAAGTTCAGCATAGCAAAATTAAAAAAAATAAGACTCACGTTGTCGATGGTCTTGAGGTAGACAGGTATCCAAAAAAAAATCTTCTAAAGTGTCTTGGTATGCGAACGCAAAAGGGGAAACCAAGGTACACACAAAAACATGTCAGACACGGACAGCGTCAGCCCTGGATTAAAGGGGTGGGGGCTAGGGAGGCTGGAGCCCAGGCCCACACCTGAAGAAAAAGGGGGTGGGGGCCTCGCTCGGCTCTCGGGGCGGGGCCAAGAGGAGGCCCTCGTGGGGTGCGAAAGACACCCCAGAAAAGAGGTATTTTTGACTTTTTTGTGTGTTTGTTGCTGGCGTGTCAAAGAACCGCTTTGGTCGTAAATCAATTTGGCCTGGGACAGTTGCCACTCGTCACCAGCGCGTCCGAAGCACTAGTGGCATCAATTTCCTGTCGGCTTTTTTAAAGGCTTCTTCCTCTACACTGTCTACAGGGTCATTTTACTTTTTCCGGCGCCGGCCATACTTCGTTTCATCTCCTGTTGAACCACAATGGACGGCTAGGGATCCTCAATAGCCAATCAAGCGCCAGTCCAGAGGTGTCGTCACGCACGAATACACGCCCGAGGAGCCAGGTGACGTCGCTTCTGAACTTGCGCTTGATTGGATGCGGAGGCCCCTCGTCTTCCGCTGCGGTTCGACACAGGAAAAAACGAAGTAGGCAAGAAAAAACTTTTTTTCTTGTTTGCGGGTCGTCAGAAACCGATATTTGGAAGGGGGCATCATACTAAACGTCTGTACTTTCTGGGTGGCAGTGGGGTGTATTGAAGCCTCAATCTTTGGCTTAAAGACCGACCAACGAAACCATTTACCGCAAGGTAGGAAAATGCCCCTCGGGCCCTTCTCTTCTCACCCTCTCCTAAAAGTCACGTGATGGCAGCGATTTCTTTCCTGTCGGCTTTTCCTGTAGGGATAATCCTCAAAAAGCCCAAAATGAGCGGCTAGCTGCGAGCGCGACAACGACCTTCAGACTTCCAGGTGCCTTCCCCTCGGTGGCGCGGGCTCGCTCAATCCGCGAAACTGAGGGAGTCAGCGCGACCGAACGCTTTTCTCCATGAGCTCGGTCGGAGGAAATCAAGAGGCCGAGATATGCTGGTGTCGTTCCAGCAGCCGTCCTCGACATTGCGCGGCTGCTAGCTGGAACCATTCCCGTGTCTTCACAAGGATTGCCTTGCGCAATAAAGGGTTCAGATCATCGTTAATCAATTTCTTTCCGAAACATATAAATCATGTTGCTTTCCCTAACCCCTTCATTACTGTTCGAAACATATATCTCCTCTCGTATGTTGTTCATCCTATTTTGCAGCATTTTGCGTATTTATTTTTCCTTACTTCTGCTTGATGACTGTTTTATAAGTTGATAAAGGCCTTTAAATATTGACGCCGGCTTGCGCGATCAACGCTGTACTGGATTTATCCAATATTGAACAAGATTGGCGTTAGGATGGTAGAGGAAGCAAACCACAATTCTGGCTTCTAATGAAGACAGCGCAGTCGTAAGATAAGTCTTTGCTTCTCCCGCCTCCACAACGCACCGTCGTTCGCACTGTAACAACTTCTCAGTAACATAGCTGTATACCACATTTTACTCATAGTTACTATAAATGTGACCCCACAGGCTTTCCCGGTGGGAGCGAGACGACTTTTTAATGACTGGCGACTCTCCTGAGTGAGAATAAATATTATCACCTTCCCACAACAACCACTCTTTACTCTACCCCCCCCCCCCCCCTTTTCCCGAGTTGGGGAGATATTCAGGCCACTCCAGGAAGCAGCCTGCACACAGGGCGTTTTGGCTACTCATTCTCAACACATTCGAACGTGGAAGTAAACACATCGCATGAACGACGCCCAGTTTTTTATCAACCTAAATAATGTGGCACTACTGTTGGGACCCAATCATTTTCATCATCAATCACTATGTGTTATGATTTCATGGTGCAAGTGTGTTCGTCGTGATGCCACAGAAGTGATCGATTCAAAGAGAGAAATAGGCCCTCGTATTTATTTTGCGGAAATACTCGCTCCTGTGACGCTCTAGTGCGTAAGGTCAAAGCGCCCGAGGCAGTGCGTAATACTTTACAACTGTCGCTGACGATGAAATATCTGTGGGAAGTGCATAAAATTTCTTACACCATAATGTAGCACCCTAAACAAAAGCATACCTAAAGAGAACAAAATGCCGCGATCGAAAAAAAAAAATATATATATATCCCCCCTTTCTCTCTCTTTTTTTTTTTCCGCGCCACTACGAAGATTAGTGACCGAGCAACGAATTTCCGCCAAAAGCCTCGCTTCTTGGAGAAAGGACTCTAGGGTATATGGTGGTGAATCTGTCAAGGAGTTTGTAGAAATAATAGGCGACCATAGAATCTAGCCTTCTGCACAAATCATGCCTGGGATATTTCCATTTTCCTCCCACGCGATTAGAAGGCGAGACGCTGGGGGTAAATCATGTGCACTAACATTCTGCGTCTAAGAGAGAGTACCAGATTTATGGTGCATATTAATTTAGATGTAAATAGTTTAATCACTCTGCACAAACATTTGCGGTCTGGAGAATGGCATGGAAGCATGGAAGAAAGCAGCTTGCTGGAAATAGAAGTCTCCATTGCATTGCTCTGATGTGAAAAATTATTACGTATTTTGTCTTATTTCTCTGCGAAAATAAAAACAGCGTTTAGAAACCGAATACTGTGCGTTTTGAGGCGCCGAAAGGACATAAAAAACCGGGACAACCTGAACAATACGAGGCGCCTTGCTTCACTCAGCTTGTCCTGGTTTCTTGTTTTTCCGGAGCCTTTCAAAAGTGGATGAAAAATTATGAACCGATTGACCCAACTTGCCACATTAGAGCAGTTCATTTTCATTACGACAGGCTCTCTTCAAGCGTCTTGCATAGTTCAGCTTGTACTGGTCCGTTTTTATATTCGGTTCCTTTCAAAAAGTGAGCTCTAAGCTACTGGACCAACCTACACATTCATAATTTTCAGAAGCGGAGACGTGGAGATGCGACAAAAGGAAAGATTCGCCCGCGTTATTTGAGGCCTATAGAAAAGCGGACCGGAAAGAAGGGGCCGAAATCTTCTTCAAGAAACACACAATCTTCTCTACAATTCTGTCTAACAATTTGATATGAATTAAGGTATACTTGGACGCCGGCATTATTCGTTCAGGAATCAAGCGAAACTTTGCATCGGATCAATATACTTCTACGTCCACTCCCATTCAAAGATTATCATGTTTTCGACTCCGTACACAGGGTGGTTTTCAGCGGTGGGTTTTCAATCTGACTGCCCGCCAGAGCAGTCAGATTGAAGGTCAGTTTTGCTCAATACGCCGGAAAAACGAAATGAAATTGGTGTCAGAACAATAACAGCATGACTACCGAACGCGTGAAAGTCAGTTGGCAGTGCCTGCGTGACGGAATACTTGATTTTCGTGCGCGTCTGTCCCTTCCCTCGAGGTGCTTGACGGGGCCCCGGTCGCGATGTTGGATCCCTTTGGCATGAGTATTTCAATTAGAATCAGTGACAGGTGGAGAACGGCTGGGAGGAGCTTCAGTTCCCCCGCCTCCAGCACTAGCCTCCAACCTTCGATAGGGCTTCGATCTCGCCAGCCTCGAGCGTGCACGTACAGCCAAATCGAAGCGAAGGGTAACGAAGACGTGCTGGAGGTCGGCCGTTCAGAAAGGACGCCCTGCCGTTCTTACTTTGTCAGCAGACTTCTGGCTAGAGGAGGGGCTTTTGGGGGTTGCGAGTACTGCTTTGTCCTGCCGTGTGTGTTACCGTTTTTTAGCTGTTTATAGCCATCATGTACGACCCTATAATGTGCACATGCATCCCCCCCCCCCCTACTTAAAAGAAAAAGCCTGATTACGTTTTTATTTGTCTGGGACAATAATAGTTTTTATTATTTCGTGTCGATTTTCCGCTAATCACACCAGAGACCTTATATTATTGATTTATTTTTCAGTGGGGGCGGTTCAGTTTTGATTCCGCCAACGTCAGCGAGGATCTGTAGCGTGCTCTTCGTGAACACCTGCAAGGACGACGCTGAGGCTCATCCTGCAACAAGTTACTAGACGAGATGCCAGCTGAGGTGTCGAATTAAGACTAATTGCAGGGAACCTACCAACCCTGTAATTGCTCGTGAAAGATTCTTAGTTAATTTAAATTAATTTTCACTCCCTCACTCGAAGATACAGGTGACCTTTCCTCGTCTATTTTGCATTCTCTATATGTGCCCGGTTCTTATCCAGTTAAAAGTATCGTTAGTTGCTTGGCAACATCTGTAGTCTCTTGTGTCTTTGATTTACATGTTTTGGTTTAGTCTGTACTCCAAGATACAATATAGCTTGGCTAGAGATAGATAAGCTTAAGTGATGACTGCTTTCTCACAAACTGGGAGACATCTTTCGTGAGATTTGGAATATCATGAACAGCTGATCTGCCGTGCAAGATCCCTCAAGTAGTCGGGGTTCTCGGCCCTACAATTTCTTTGACAGTCCTTGCTTCTTGAGACATGTACATCATCTGCAAGCCTGCCGGCCATACTTCGAGTCTGCGCCAATGTCACCGTGTTAAGAGCATGGGAAGAATTTTTATATTGTCGCAAGGTTGTGTGTTTACCTATACTCGTGGTTGTGATAAAACTCAATAAAAATCTTTTTCACTGTCAACAAAACATTTTTGAAAGCGTTGAATTATGCTGCTGTACCATAATTTCCAGACTATACACCTTTTTCGTTTAGCCTCGCACCAGCCACGTCGTCCCCATATCGGGTATGCGTTCCGAAAAAAAAGCAAGAGATTACAACCCCGAACAAGTAAAAAAGTATAGAAGGGTCATAACAAGAACGACTGACGGTTGCAATTAAAATGTTAACACATTCTACTGTCGAGGGGAGAAGAAAGCGACGTTTTCACGCATACCGGAAGTGCCAAAATTGAGGATGGCGGCGCCCCCGTAGAAAAGGTGTATAGTCTGCAGGGGCAAATTTGGGGTAAAATATAAAAGATTTTGCTTAGATTGTCCACTCATGGTGCTTAGTCGTCACAAATATCTTCTCATAGGCACACCTTGAGAAATGTCTTCTTTCTTAGCTCACAAAAGAGCCTATAATATACTCTTTTATTCACAAAATCCGTCCTGTCTCATCATAATCAACGATATTGAAAAACAAATATCCCGCATAGTCCGCACAGCCAAAAATTTCAACTTTTAAAAGTATAGCCCGCAAAATACGGTACATTCCTGGAAACGCTTGAAAGCATGCAACAAAACAAACTTTATTCAGTGAAGCAGCAATTAAACACTGACAGGCATGGATTATTTTTCCAGAAAATAAAAATTGTTCTAAAATTGGCAACCTATCATGTGTCCCTGGTGTTTTCTTTGTTACACAACATTTTCCTCCTAAAATGTCCCACACAGGAAAGTATGAATCAAGCCCCCACCCAATATTTGAAGATCTTGCATGCGGAGTGGACACCTTGAACCTGAAAGAGAAATGAAATTTTTATAAATCCATGCAACTGAACATTGTCATGAAAATTCGACTAAAATTATGTGCAGTCATCTGCATAGGAGACATTTATGCAGGAGATTTAGTCTAGGCTAGCCTCTTTTCGTTTTCAACTGTTTTGCCCCTCTTTCTGACAGAATCTCGCGGCACATTATTGTTCTAACTTGCAGAAAAAATACCATTAATCAGCAGGAGCAGGTCCCAGTAACTGCAACCTACTGCCTCAGTGAAGTGGGATAAAAATACCTGATAATAAATCTACGAGGCCTTTGTTCAGGTCATGCCCTGGCGTTTTAGTTCGCTACTGCTAAGGCAGGCTGTTCACCAATACTAATAAAATTAAGATCGTCGGCACAATGCTCGCACCGGTCCGCGACTCCAGCCCAGCGAGGACCTGTAGTCGCAACTGCACGCGGGCGACTTATCTCTTCCCGGAATTATCCCCCTATGCCCTCACGATCCCCGACACGTTAATATTTCTTCGACGTGGACGAGCCCGAAAAGCTATCCCACTCGTAGCCTCTAGTGTGAGAACGTAGTCTGCCGGTGGTTCAGCGACCGAAAAATAGTATCCCGACGTCGTCTAACAAGACTCACGAGAACAGGGGTTCATTGTGATTAGTAATCTTTCTTTTAAAGGGGCCATGAAACGAATTTCGGGTTGGGATGAATGATTTTAAATTGGGACTTTACTAATCGCATATCGTTTAGTTGGCCAAATGAAAGAGGCTAGAAAGTCAAAAGCCAGCTTTTCGGTACGAACATTTGAAAATATAGCGGACTCTTTTGTACCTTCTTGCCTTCGAAAGCTCTCCGTCTTTTCACTATGATACATCCGCGGTTCCAAAAGTGCGTCACCTGCGCCACACTGACGTCAGCAGAGCCCAGCTCACGCATTGGACACGAGAACTGCGTCACTCGGACGTATGCGCTCGTCAACAATCAATCCGTCGACGAATATTTGGATTCGCGTTCGTGGCCAATGAGTGCCCTGACGGAACTTATTGTCACTAGGGAATGACAAGTTCTATGGTGTGCATAAAAAGCACGGTGGAACCTAGGAGTCATCGCACCGGTGCCAAAGGAATGTCACGACCACGTGATTTCACAATTCGCATTTGAGTTGAGGATTAAAGCTAAGGAGGAAGAAGTAGGAAAATCGTTTCATAACCCCTTTAAGAGGAGAAGGCACAATGTTATTACAGCTCAAAATTTAAACAAGTGACGCTCACCTGTAAAGTTATCTCGTAGACGCCGCACGGCCGTACTTGCGAGGCGGACCCGACTCGTTGGCGGGGAAATCAACCGCTTTCTCGGCGGAAGATGCGTGTTATTGAAGCTTTTCTATCGTTTCTTGACTCACCATGAGAAATAATTCTCGCACGCTTTCTATCCTTCTCTAAATCTTTCACCGTACGCTCGAAACACCTGCGACGCCAATGCAACGCTACGAACGCGACCGACGCGACACGACCATGTGTTGTACTGCGGTGGCGCTACCATCGCAATTTTGAAGCGCCCCCTGGTTGGGCGAATCGACTCTATTAACTGAGAGGCCTAAGTCAGAGCTTGGCACCATTATGCATAAACTATTGCCATGGGAGCATCATCATCACTACACTTTGTGAGACCATCTGAATCATATCAATGTGATTGTAGGTGAAATTGCAGCCAAAAACAATACATGCCTTGCACGTATGTCATCAAAATTGCATGATGGAATACATGGCGCCATGGCTCCGCACCCAAACCAAAACCACCACAGCAACCAAAGCCGGCCGAGTACAGCAAGCGTCCTTCCGCGATTCTGCCTAGCCTCTCTGCCGGTGGAAATAAGAGGAGAAGAGGACCTTTGCGATCGTGACATTTTTAGCGACGCGAGGTTTTTCAGGCAGCCAAAGGTGGTTACGCGCCAGTGTCAGCAAATGCTTGCGCAGTTGAAAAAGCGAAGAAGCGTGTGGATTATGAGGATCAGCAGAGCCGACGTGGATGCAAACGGCAACTCACAGGTGTTATCTAGCTTCCACTTGATCAAATATAAGAATATTTTCTATTGTGTCTTTCTGTTGGGAGGCGCCTGTAACCTGGATGATGGCGTAACATAACAATGCAAACAAGAGGAAAATTCGCTGCGCCGACTTTTGCGGCCAGGAATGCGTAAACAACCGACGTTTTTCTCATTTTTACAGGTGCTTTTTCGCGCCGGTACATCTTTCACCCCATCACTGGTGAAGTACATGTGAGATGCAAGCGATTTGAACGCCTTCATCACTTGAAGAGTCACATAGCTGACGGAAAACAACAGATAGTTCACAATGTCTCCATGCAATATGTTGTGGAAAACAGCGGCGTCGGTCGTCGCGTCTAGATGGATGCAAAGCTTGTATACATATCTTCACGATAACAAATTGTTGTTGAAAATGTCTCTATTGATAATTGAAGGCATAAAGTTCCAACTCCTTCGTATATCTAGCTTTCGTGGGACCAATGAGCACATCGACCTAGCCACCGCAAAGCGGCCACTCCACTCTTGCGACGACGGCATCTTTTGCCTGAAGGCGCCGCGTAAAACACTAAAAGACTCGTTTATCGACCGCGTGACTTTAGACAATACACGAAGTGAAAAACGAAACAGAAAAATTAAATGTGATGCTGTCAAACGACGTAAAAATTGTACGGCTGAACGAAACAGGCCATACCGAAGGCTGGGTGGGGGTGGGGGGCAGAGCATTGCAGCGTGACGTAACGTGCAAAATATGTATATAAACTCTCTTTATAATACTGCTGCTACTGCATCTAACAATCATCCACCATTGTTCAAAACTGCAAGACATGTTCAGTTACGAAAGTTTCAGGTTTTGTGTAGTTTAATTTTTCCATTGAGGATTGCAAAACCTTTTCTAAAATAATTGACTCCTGTCCATAGATCTGTTACTTCCATCCAGGAAATAAATTTTGGTGAAGACGTTTAAACTTACGGTTTAAAGCTTGAAGTTTTCTGGGAGTTAAAGCTTTTTTTGGGGGCTGCTCCCTGGACTCGGCGGCAGTCAATGCCTGTCATACTGCGGCCGACCAGTTCATGTTTTCCCCAGAAGGTTCGCAAGCCGTCTTTACAAAACTCGGAGTCGCTGCTGGATCCCATCAGCCATTCATACTTTTCCTCAGGCAAGGTGATGCCACCCCCAAGCTGAACCTATCAGAACAAATTATAAGCATAATAGGAAATGGTAAGCACTACGCAATTCTTGTCACCTTAACCTAAAATGATTACAAAAAGGGGGCTGTATCTATGTTTGGTTACCGACTATCTGGGAAACTTGCTTGCTTTCTGTACAGAGTGGAGGCTGCATGTTATATTAATTATAGCGAAATTGTCTGCACAAACATCTGTCTGAAAGACTCCTGAACTCTTTCCTTACCATGACCATATAGCATCAATCACTAATGATCGACGAGTAAGGAGACCGATTTCAAAGCTTCCGCGGAGCTTCCCGGGCACTTTGTGCAACCAATAGGCAGTTTGAAGATTCTAGCTTCCGTTTCTATTTTGGTTGTTCGTCTTGCAGCGGGGCAGCAATTTTTAACCCCATCCAGAGTGTGCGGCTCTGAAGGTCAATGACAGCCAGGGCTGCGCACTCGCCAGCATGGCAACTCTCGCAACTCTGTTGCATTTTCCACCAATGTCTAGGACTGAGATAGCAGCAGAGCATCCAATCATGATGACAGATCATTAAATTTGAATTGTGAGAGTTGCAATCGGCAAAAGCAGCCCGGAACATCAGTGACAGTTCGGCGGCAAGTTTCGTGTTCATGTGCCCGTTGGTTTATTCGTTTTTGAGGACCCTGAACTGAAAGAAGTTGTAAGAAAACAAAGTAGAGGACAGAACAAATATTTTTCACTAAGCTTGTCATGTGCATTTCTTTTTACCACATTGGAAAACTCCTGCTCCCAATGGCACGTAAGTCATGGGGGTTGATTGACTCTTTTTTATAGCTCAAAATCTTTTTGATCTAGAACTCTAGTTTTTGCAAATCTTTTTGTTGTTGAGATAGAAAACATTTTGTATATTTCAATCTTTTTTTTTCCTTTCAAGATATAGACATATCTTCAACTGGTTCTGTTCTAATGTTTACTGTATTTTTGTGTTTTTTAAAATTAAGTCTTATTTTGAAGCTTAGACCACTCAAAAGTACATTAATTTAGCTTCATTTCTATATATGACATCATATTGTAAAGCTAATAGTTTTCTCATAATCAAATAGTAACTAAATGCCTAAAAAACAGGCACCTCTTCTGTGGCAAGGAAAGAGTTCAGTAGACATGTAGGAGCGACGCCTACATGGGGCTTTCTTGCCTACCTGGCCATCGATGACGTCGAACTCGATATCCGAGTCATACTCATAGGAAGGCTGAAGAAGGTGAGCCTGCGCTACAGCGGGTGGGGGGTTATCTCGGGGAGCCTGCACAGCAGCATCTGGTAGGTTTTCTTCGGAATCCTCCGCAGCACCATCTAGTAGGATTTCTCCAAAATCCTGTGAGGCGGCGGCGGCAGCTGGTGGTTTCTGTCCAGAAGCTTGTGCCGCATAAAGTGCCAAGCCATAGAAAGATCAGGACTGCTCAAAATTAGGCCCTTGGAAAGCCTGAAAATACTTGGAGCATAATCTCAAAGAAAATCTGGAGTGTCGGGCAGACTGCTTGTGAAAGGATGAAAAGCACAAGGACAGAATGGCTAAGTACCCTGTGAAGTGGCTTGTTCCAGAGTAACAAACTCTATGGCAGGGTCATTTTCAAATACACTGTTTACCCAGATATCTTGCATTGCACTTTTCTGAACCTGCAGAAAAAATAAAGCACAAGGTTAATGGTGGTTAAAAGTTTAGATGAGACACTGTGCACATCCCATTATATTCTGATAGCCATTGAGGAACAATAGGAAGGAACTATTTCACTCTTAATTGTCAAGTTCTCCCCCTGCTGGTCCATGTCACTTTTTCTGTGCAGCCTGAACACAAAGATGATTCATGAAATATAGTATTTAGAGTACAAGGGACCACTGATTTATGTTTACACAGCTAATCAATTTCTGTTCGAGATAGACCACTGTTGTAAGGTATTCTCCTAGAACCACTAACCACTCACAGCACAAGACAGGATGTGCTCGCATGAATTGTCCATAGCTGGCACTAGGACCACTAATTAGGCTACGCTTTATAGAGTAGGGACACTAAGGTATGGTGGCTGAAGAGTTCCTAGTGAAGCGGATTAGCGGCAGCCATTTTGTCCCAACACTTAAGTGTAGCGACGGTATGGTGGCTAGAGTTAAATAGTGAAGCGTGGGTAGCGGCAGCCATAAGGTTCCTAGCAGCAAAGAGAAAAGAGTGCAGATACTCTGAAGTGTAGCTTCTTTGGTGACTCTTACTGGCACTACACATGAAATATTCACAGCCCAAGTTTAGCCGGTAGTGGCGCTGTGGGGATTCGCAACCATAGTTGGACAGTCTAAGGTTAAATATAAATAGGGTCCAGCGTTTACTGCTTAAAGCAATAGAAACTGGGAAAAATATACAAAGTTTTCCGACCTTACATACCAAAAGTGTAATTGGGGAGTGGGGGAAAATGAATTAGTTATTGCATGTAACCCAGTATTCAGCGTATATATGTAGCTCGTTGAAGGAGGGCCTGGTCCATGTGTAACAGCTTCGTCCCTGCCATGTACTGTAGGGGACATCTGGGAAAAACCTGGACCCCTCTCAAGCTCCCATGTGGTTAGATTAATGCAATTTATTTGTTACTGTTTCTGCCACCTGCGCAAACTAACCGGCTTTGAGTCCTCGAAATGAGAAGGAAGGAAATGGGGCCGCGAGTTTGCCTACTTCGCTGCAAATGACATCAAAATGTGATAGCATCACATGAATAAGCCGGCATATCCCTTAATCTCCGACGACACCAGAGAGAGTATTTCAGAGCGAATACCGAGTAATTTATAGCACTGATAAGGCTACTTATTTCCTTGACCATTACTGAGAGCATACAAATAGGGTGCTTTGTTTTCGGGCTCTATATTTTTCGAAAATCGGGGAGGTAAAAATAGGGTCTATGTTTAAGGTTTTCCCAGAAATTTTTATTCTTCTGGTTTTTTCAGGTATTATTTATTAAGTGCGAATATGTGCAATGTCTTATTTACATGAACAAAAGTGAACAAAATATATCATAGTAATTTGGACAGTATTTCTACACTTTCTGCCCTATTCTGAAGTGAAGCTATGCAGAGGCCATGCAAATCGAAGAAGTTTGTAACCATCAAACAAGTGACAAGTGACCTTTAACACAGATCCATAATGGTTCCTATTTTTTTTTTTTTACGAAGTTTGCTGATTTTAAGATTGCTTTCCGGGAGAAATTTATAAAAACTGTTCTGGGGGTAAACATCAAGTAATATCGTGTTTCACCCGAAAACGAAGAACATCTACATATAGAGGATGTGAAGAAATGAGGCGAGCCATATGGAATTACAACGTAAAAGATTATTATTGTTAAATAAAGTAATATCTATTTTGCAAAGGCTATGCGGCAACACACGTAAGGGTGTACTGCAAATCTATACCTAAACTTCAGAAAGTTTTACAACTCCGTAATAAGGTTGATAGCTGGGCTAGTTGGTAATCGTTGTACATATTGTCTGGTTTGTCTCTTCCTTTTTGTATCTGTGCGCTGTTTTATTCCAATATGTTTACAACTCAATTTACTCGCTGGCCTCCACACGGAGCAGAGTTCTTCCTCATGTTCGCAATGTCCAGCAACAAAGAGCAATGGGCCTCCCCTGCCTTACTTGCTCAAGCCGACGCTTGAGATCAGCTATGTCCTCCTCACGCACTTTCTTTCTTTCCTGAAGCGTTTGTCTACCGTACAGCAGATGTACTTGCAATGCGCGCATAATTACGCGAGACCACCCCATTGGTGATTCATGGCGCATGTGTTGTATTTTGTGTGTGTGATTCGTGTTGCGCGAGCTCGGACGGCAAGAAAAAGAAGATAAGGAGGTTGTCGAACCGAAGGAACGCCCTTTGTGTCTGTCTTCCTTGAGGTTGTCAGTTATTAATTCCATCACATAACAATTTGGTGCCGAAACCCGGGAATTAACTACAACCAGGACATGCCGCACCCGAGCCAGGAAAGTGTCGACCGCCTCAAAAGAAAAAGGACCACCCTGCGCGCCGCCACAACGAAAGTGATCAACGAGATCGGCGCCCTGCTGACCTCGGATCCGACTGAAATAGGTGAGCTGGAGGAGAAGCTTGACATTCTTCTCCTAAAAGAAGCCTCCCTAAAAGAGCTCGACAGAGGAAATCGAGCCGTCGGTCGAAGATGAAGCTCTAGTAGAGGAAGTGAGTGGCGCTGAAGGGTATGCTGAACGCATCAGCGTAGCCAAAACACGAGTGAAGCGGAAGATCAAGGAACACGAAACTGAGGAGCAATACAGCGTCCGGTTCTTTGACACACGGCAGCGACTCAAGAGAGCCTTCATTTAACAACGCCCTGACAACAGTAAGGCTACCGAAATTGGAGATCGCTAAATTCGGAGGAGACATTCGATTATGGCCCGGCTTCTGGGGCCAATTCAACGCAACGATCCATCAGAACGAGTCCCTCTCCGACATTGACAAATTCAAGTACCTGAAAAGCTACCTCATTGGTAGGGCTGCCGTCGCGATCGAGGGACTCCAATTGACAATCGAAAACTACCAGGTTGCCCTCGACCGTCTTACACAAAGATTCCGACAAAAGGACCTAATTGTCGAAGACCACATGTCGAGGTTGTTGGCTGTTAGAGCCGTTCACGACTCCAGGAACGTCGAGAGACTCAGGACGCTGTATGACCAAATCGAAACGGGTGTCCGCAGCCTTGAGGCCCTCGGGGTCGAAGAGAAAACATATGGAGTGCTGCTCCTAACGGTTGTACGTAAAGCGATACCAGCCGATATTGGGCTGGAGTACAGCCGGAAGGTAAACGCGCAGTCAGTAAACCGAGAGAACGAGTTGCGAGGGTTCTTGAGTTTTTTTAAAGGTGAGGTGGAGTGCCGCGAAAGGATACAACCGGTAACTGAGGGAACGGTTCGCCGGCGGAGCGACAGCGACAGCGCAGAGGGACCCAGAGTTGCATCGGCGGCGGCGCTTACCACAACAACCGAGGCAGACAATAGATGCGTGTTTTGTCGCACGGACGATCACGGCCCGGACAGTTGTGTTTCTGGGTTGTCACTGGAAGACCGAAAAGCCGTCCTGCAGCGAGAAAACCGCTGTTTCCGTTGCACTAAAAGAGGGCACTTGTCACGAGTATGCAGGGGCGCCAAATGGCTGAGATGTGCGTGGTGTGGCGGACGACACGTCACCGCCATGTGCAATCCCAACGTGACAAGACGCGGTACGCAAGCGGAAAGGGACGCAGCGATCACAGCGGTGAAGGAGGTGGCGGGAGGAGAGGTTTTGCAGTCATCACTCGGAATCTAAGAAACGACCGGACGAAGCAAGAACCAGGTGCTACTGCAGACAGCACGTGTGTGGGCCGAAGGTCTTCAGGGGCGCACGCTCCTCAGACTCCTGCTGGATGGTGGCAGTCAGCGCACGTTTGTTCGACGCGACATATCAGAAAGGCTGCATCTCAGGATGCTGGGCGAGGAGGACCGTCAGGATTTTCACCTTCGGCGGAAACGCAACGACAAATCCAACGAAGTGCCGCCGGGTGGAACTTTGGCTACGAAGTCGGTTCGACAGGAAAGAAGTCCGGGTGGAGGCTCTCGAGGTGCCTTGCATCTGCGCTGACCTCGTGATGGCCCCCTCGGAGGTCGTGGTGACACAGATGAAGATGGAGGGCATGAACATCGCGGACGTCACACCTGACAATGCCGTCAAGGACGGAATCGGGCTTCTGATCGGGGCCGATCATTACTGGGATGTAGTCACCGGAAGCGTGAGGCGCCTGAGACCAAAATTGATGGCAGTGGACACGGTGTTTGGATGGACCCTGCAGGGACTGTTCGGAACAACAAAGTCTAAGGCAATCTGCTCGACGGCCACGAACGTGATGAGGGCTACCGTGAGAGGAGGAGATGGTGTAGTCTACCAAGGGCGTATGCCGGAGTCGCTGTACGATGGCCCAGTCGGACGGC
This sequence comes from Ixodes persulcatus, assembly GCA_013358835.2. Classification (NCBI taxonomy): domain Eukaryota; kingdom Metazoa; phylum Arthropoda; class Arachnida; order Ixodida; family Ixodidae; genus Ixodes; species Ixodes persulcatus. The sequence goes on from JABSTQ010006914.1 coordinate 93,498, forward strand.
GGAGGCGCCGACGAGGGGCCCTCCGACGGCCCCGTCAAGAGGTCCACAGAAAATCCACGCAGAGGCTTCCGTCAACGTTGACGCAGACAGTCGGCTACCGGGTCTTCGACCACGACGAAGTGAACGAGGTCAACATCATTATCAAGAAGCGCCTGGAAGAGGAGACGGTCGACAACGATCACACCTTCAGCCGTCGCCTGGATGGGGCCCACAAGAAGCGCTTCGCCGAGAAGCAAACGCCAAGTCTTCGTACCAGGAAACGGCTCCGGGCCCAGGAGAGACGAGGACTCTGCGGCGACTGAAGACCGCCTGCCTAGGCACCTCTGGAGGACGTGCACAATCAAGGAGACGTTCATGGGAAGGGATGGCAGGGTGCGTTCCTGCAGAATTTTGTTACCCGGGGGAGCAGAACTCAAGCGACCCGTACAGTTGTTGTAAACCTTAGAATTGTGTAATTAATGAGCTTCATCAGCTCATCCGGGGGAGATTGTTGTATTTTGTGTGTGTGATTCGTGTTGCGCGAGCTCGGACGGCAAGAAAAAGAAGATAAGGAGGTTGTCGAACCGAAGGAACGCCCTTTGTGTCTGTCTTCCTTGAGGTTGTCAGTTATTAATTCCATCACATAATTACGCGAGACCACCCCATTGGTGATTCATGGCGCATGCTTATGAGTGACGAAGGACACGTGCATGCATGAGCTCGTTGCATAAGGAGCATGCGCGGATTGTAGGCACATGCGCCACACAAGCTGCTGTCTTCAGCAATATAAGGTCACCTCCCGCTGATGGTCCTCTCTGGCTGGAGTCTATGCAAATAATTAATGCAATTATTTTGACATACACAATTTATTTAGTAATAGATTAGTTCTAATTAATATTGAAATATTTATATCAATACAAAAAACCAAAAATGCAAAACCTCAAATATCAATGAAATGATATTTAAAGGGGCACTAAAGATGTTTCTCGGATAGTCTATTCATCGTTGTAAACCATTCTATGTGATCTAAGCATCCTAAAAATCCGGAAATTACAGCGATGTGCAACACGGTCTATTTTTCTATTAAACGTGATCAAAAATGTGCAACACGGCTTTTTCCTGCGGTACATCGCAGAACATGAGGGCTCAGCCAGCACACCCTAACAAAGCCGAACGGTGATGTCGCTTGTCAGCCAATCGCGAGCAATGGCACCCCTCGTGGATTGATCTGAGTGGGAAGTGAACATGCATGTGGATTGAACGCAATGAGAAGCAGATTAACGAGCACATCACTCCCACGAAAGGGATGCGAGGAGAAAACATATTCCGCAACTATTTCTATAGTCACATGCTCAATAAGAGGTCTTGTCATCTGAAACTATCAGTAGACACTAGGAAATGTTAGAATAGTGCACGCTAAAGCTTTGCGCACACAAAGAATAGCGTCGTCGCCACTGTGCATGCGCCAAACGCTAACCACGTTTTGTGCTTTGCGTGCGCTATTTTTCGGAAATCGCGTGCGTATGCAAAGAGTCTCCGCTCCTCCAAAGAGGATTCGTGATTAAAAGTTGACTAAAGCCAAGACGAGCACATTTAAAAAATGGCGGCTCCCAGGACCATGGCTGCGGCCGCTTTGGCGTCGTCGTAAGGAATGAGTTCAGTGAAGGAAATGAAGTGCAAATCTGGTATTAAAATGCAAACAGTGACTAACTGTCGGACAAAGCAGACGTTTCGAAAGTGGGGAGAGGTGCAACATGCGCCCTCATCCTGTTTGAGTATTTGGCAGGTGGCACTCGTAGTACCGTGCACCACAAGGAATAGCATTTCAGCTCATATTAGCCACGATGGTAATTTGCAAGGTACAGTGGTCAGCAAACTTATTTTGAATGTGTGAATTATGGCTTATCTCGTGTAAGTGCTCTCCTGGCGGCAGCTGAAAAAAACAAAAACAAAACAGCTCCATGACGTCGTGGGAAACCAGAACAGTTTCAGGGGAGGCCACTCGTTCAAGGCCGAGAGGGTGATGTTGCAGCAGCATCTGAGAAATACAGCAGAATACTGTGACCAGCATATATGCCTGGCCGAAAAAATTGCTCCGCTGTCGCCTGTCCATGTGATTTCGACAATGAGCGACCGGCCTCCCCTGCTTGGGTTGTTGCATTGGCTGCCACGTCATGGAGTCGTTCTTAGCTGCCGCCAAGGTTGCGCCCCCCAAGGTAAGCCAAAATCGCATATTCCTTACAACTTTTTTGACCACTGTACCATCTGTAAGCCTTAAAAAAAAAGTCAACATTTCACTAAAAAGTACAGCCAAGTTTCTTAAGAAATAACTGTTTCCATTTTAAAGTTCTTGAAAAAACTTTTTTTTTTTTTAAATATGTGGACTTGTGTTAAACCGACTGCACCTGCACCCATGTGGGATTCCGACCTCGGCATCCATGCTGTCAAAAGCAATTCCCGGAGAAGTTGCAGCTGCTCCAAAACGGCAGCTTTGCTGCTTGGACGTGCTTGGCTGACAGATGTCTACCTCAGCAAGGAGGATAGCCCTCCGAGGTTTGGGTTCCACGGCCGATGCTGATGAAGACGCATACTGCGCACGCCCTGCGCACAGTACCATTAATTTACTCCAAATAAGAGGTCCTTTAACGGTAATTGCCATACTTTCTGAAGAAAAAAATCTAAGCACTAGAAGACTGTTTTCAGAAGCACGAGTGCTAAAAGGCAGCTTCACCAACATTCGTGATTACGGATTTTTGTGGCAGTTGCATCAGTTATTAAAGGTGCACTAGCTAGGTTTTTGATATAATCTGTTCCTGGTGATAACTCCTTCTACATGCTCTCATCATCCTAAAAATCTAATAGTTACATTCATGCAACAATTCTTTTCCTGTCAAAAAAATAAAAATCTGATTTAAGATCAGGACACAACTCTTCCTGAGCAAAACTTTCTGGTGAAGAAGGGAGGTGCATAATCCAGCCGAGGTGATGGCAGGGGGATGAGAAGTGTTCGTCAGAGCCACTGTATATGGCAGCTTTAGCTGCCAGAGTAACGTCACTAGGCCAAACGTGTTGCACACATAACGCTTGAAGCACCAGAGGGGATATCCATTGTGGTCCTGGGAGGTCGCCATGGTAAGCGGGTTTCTAGCACCCTTAGTGACCATTTCGTTCCATTCGTTTGAACATCCCGATTTAAGTTTAGAATGCGGACGAGTGTTTTTAATGTAAGCACAGATTATTTTATTTACGCAGAGAAAAAAGCTCTAGGATAGTCAACCGTAAACCTCCTGGCTCGTAACGGCCTCCCGCTTGATCACTGCCGAAGAGCAGTAGCAGACGGTGTCCGCATCCTGTCCCAGCAGCAGGGTACGGCAATCGTCGGAGCAGCCGGTTGCTATGGAAACCGAGTCAGCTGGGGTCGACTCCATGGTAACGTACTGGCGGGAGGTGGCTCTAGTGCTCATCAGCTAGTTGCAAGCTTCCTTTTGATTGTCCTGACGAGCACCTCTCATCACCCAGCTCAGCTGTCGCCTCGGCTGGATTATGTGCCACCGTTCTTCAGCGGAAGGTACCGCTCAGAAAGGAATATGTCGTGATCTTAAATCACATTTTTGACAAAAAAAAAAAATAAGTGTAGCATGAGCATAATTTTTTAATTCTTAGGATGCTTCGGGTCTATAGAAGTTATCACAGAGAACAGGTGATCCCAGAAGCTTCTTTAGCGCATGTTAATACTGCAGATCGGGCTAGTTGGTAATGCCCGTTTGACATACCAGCACACATATCCTAAAAAAATACATTTATTGGATCGCAAAAAAGAAAAAGGGTGACAACATATTGAAAGTTGCTACTCAGCTCTGTGTGAGTGTTCTTTTTTGGTGTGCTTGGAGTTTTGAGGATATGTGCATTTGGTGTGCTTGGAGTTTTGAGGATATGTGTGCCGGTACGTCAAACGTGCTTTAACACACTTTGAAGCTGTCTCTCCAGAGAATATGTATAAATAACTTACCAAAATATGTAGCCTCTAGGGCTACATATTTTGGTCGATCGATGCGCTCACGTCTCCATGATCGGAGGCTGCTCTACTGGCAAAAAGGGGGGGGGGGGGGGGTTGTGAGTGACATAGCATATTATGTTTCGGAAGCTTCTGCACAGCATTCGACCTGCCTTTTCTCAGTGACAATGGCGGCTGGCATGGGCGAGCTGCGAGTCATCTAAAGTTTCATTTTTGAAGACTCGAAACAACTCGACGTACCTCCCGCGGCCAGACAGCGAGACCGCGTGACAGCACACCGGTAGCATGCAGTCACAAATGACAGCGGAAAATAGTAGGAAAATCGGGAAACGACCACGTGTCATAGGTAGAGAGGGGTACTATAGCTGAAATCTTCGAATCCGGCGGTTGCTTGCGCCACCCTGTACCCGTACCATGTACTTTACTACGACGTAATTGAATGTTGCCAACCAAGCTCTTGTTTCCCGCTAAATCTAACGTCGCTGTAGACGTTTTTTTTTTTCATTTTCGAGCTACTTTGGCGAAGTGTGGCGCAATTTCGACCGATTTCGCGTTTTTGGCGCAACTAGGCGCAGAAAATCGGGTTTGTATCAAAATGGCGCAATTGGCGCAGATGGCGTACCCCTGCATGCACTTTCAGTTGCGAAATGATTTCGGTTTCGATCTGAACACAAATGTTTGAATAAAAAGTTCTAGAATTATTTTCTACAAGCTGAAATTGTGTCACATTCATAAAATATATTTTGGTGAAATTGCCCATGCTGATGACGGAGCTGCGCTCTAAGGCCAGGCTTCGGTCTTTGGATATGCTAGGTCGTGTAGGGCTAAAGGCAATACTACCAGGCAGGCGAGCTGGTTCTTATACAACATTCTACAACTTGAGACAGGTTACAAGACGAGACAAACGCAAATGTCTCAGTAGACGCTTTGCAAAAATCCCAAAAGCAACGAATAATGGTAGTACTCGGTACGCGGGGCTCCCATCGTCTTTCCTCCTGCTACTACGTGGCGTACGCGAGCAGGCGCAGGTTACCATAGCAACAACGTTTGACGCCTCAGAGTCGAGTAGCCGAGAGAGTCAGACCTCCGGACGAGCGACGAGCGCGTGGGGGTAGGGTCTACCCCTTTTTTCATCCCTCTCCTTTGTACCGCACCGCCTTTGTCATCTGCTGGCTTTGTCGAACCTAGTCGAACCCTGCCACGGTAGTGGTGAAAAATAAGTGGATTCTGTGACACTGCAAGTTGTGAAAGTTACGACTAATAACGTATTCAATTCACCTTTCGCGATGCGTTTAAGCTGCCACAGATACGGTACGCTGCCAACGACGTATGACTTTCCGGCGGATGGGCGGGATGGCTGCTGGCAATAGCTGCCGCAACGTGCGCAATCGCGGAGGCGCAACGAGAAAACATGTGATCTGTACCGAGGGTTCCCGAAATTCCCTGTCGTCGTGGCGCTGTAAATTTTGCAACAGGTCTATTGGGATGTTTGTGCTTTCCCCTTTTTGTAACCTCAGTGCCGGGTTGTAGAATGTCGTAGTTAACAACTAATACATATATTTTTATCAAGCTTATCATTACCACCAGGAAAAATTGTCTCATAAAAAGATTACTGCCTACTTTCTTTTAATGTTGAATAACATGAAAGGTCAGTTTGCCAGTTACTTTTACAAGAAACATGAAAGTAACTAGCAAACTGACCTGGAATATTTCTGAAAATGTAAGGCTGCTTCTTACTTGCAGATTTGTTTTTGCGTCTCGGACTTAACTACTCAGCTTTTCCAATGCTTGCATAATTGTTTGGGAATAAGATTTACTAAGGTACCCCCCCCCCCCCCCCCCCCCCCCAGTTTAGCTTTTGAAATTGCAGTGAAAGCTCACATTTAAGCAGTGCATCTGTCAGACTTCTGGAGAGCTGACGCTCCTGAAGAAGCTCGTCCTCAAGGCGGTCAATCTTTTTTTGCATCTTTGCCACGACTTTCTGGTGCCTTATCTCTTTGCCTTCGTCCTCTCTTTTCTTCTCATCTAACATGTCTTTCATCTGGGCCCTGTGAGCTGCTGCGTGCATAGTGTGCTTTTCTTTGGAAGTCGATGCCTCATCGACCTAAAAGCATAGGGATATGGAAACTAGCATTGCTAGTATCATCATAAACCTTGGTCGAGCACAGGTTCATAAACCAGCATTATGATGAACCAACAGCACAGCTGTTGTTTTATCATAACGCTCATATCACATTTAAGGATGTCACTTGATTAGAACTTCACTACTGCCCCTTTGGGCTTGATGCCAATGGGCTTCTAAAATCCACGTGGACTTGCAAGAACTGCCTTGCAGAAAACTTAGTTCGATCAAGTTCTCCACAAGTCAGCAGCATTGAAATTAGTCAAACATCTATGAATACAGGGGTAAGCCGTCTACCTCGCTAGAAAAAGCACAAAAATGACATAAAAAAGTAAGAAAGATACAACATGGACGGGCACTACCTCTCAACGTTTGGTGAATTTCAAAGTTTTGTGAGCTTTGCGGCATCCAAAAAAGACGTACTACAGTACTATATAGTGGCAATGATTACGAGGGAGGACCATACCTCTGTAGGCTCTTCTGGTGGATCAATAATTTGTGGTATAGCCCGCTTCTTCTTGATCAAATGGTCAAGAAGAGCACTTGCTTTCTAAATCAACGAACACAAAACAAGAAACATTACAGCAGATCTGTTCAACACTTACCAATAGACGAGTTGCGAATTTCCCAAGCTCCCTCAAGCCTATGGCGAGTGTAGTTACACGCATGCACGCACGTAGGAAAGATTTGAAGTAAATAACAAAAAGAAGGGGACGACAAAAGCACGTGCAATATTATATATTTCATCTAGATCTTTTCTTTGGAAAAATACTGCTGCTGACACCAGCACGTGCTGTGCATGCACCTACAATCCCTCCATCCACCTTGATGCTTGGGTAATTTCGCACAGCATCTATTGGCATCAATAACCTAACCAGAATTAGTTCTTAAAGGGCTACGGAAATGAAATATTAGCGTCTATTGTTTTCCTCTTGTACGAACTATGTTACGACAGCACCCCGTAAACATCAATCTTTTACTTTTAAACGCCAGAAAACTACTCTTAAAACGATTGCGGGATCGCATTTGGCAAAATCGCCCCAAACCTCGAAAAAAAAAAAAAAAAAGGTTAGCCACATTGGGCTGCAGTAAGGGACCCGTGACGTCACGGCTTCATGGGTCCCGCACAGCAGCGCCACATTACGGAAGTACAGAGCGTTTGTCCGATTACTATGGACTTAACACAATAATTGAAATCTCATCTAATGCTTGGCAGAGAGTTCGAGAGAGGGTGCCCTCACTCCCTTACCCTCTTACTATCATGTTGGCAATCGCTCAGCAGTGTTGCAAGATTGGGTTGTTATAGCCAGATTGGGCTACACTTTATTGTAGTTGGCGTCAAAATTAAGTTTTGGCTATTTGGCTACATTTAAGCTATTTCCGATTCTTCTAAAAAGAGGCTGTGCAACAATTTTAGGTTATATTACGTAATTTCAGCAAGAATACTCACTCAAGCGTGACATAAGTATGCTCGTACGTGACGCACTGAGCTACACGTTTCGTTGTTGCAGTGTAATCTCAAGAATGAAAGTGCTATATTTCTGTTCTCGCTTTCGCAGCACTGGATGACATAGTCCAGGGTCACAGGGTGGGTACATCGTCGAGCCTTCCGATGACAGTGCAGCGAAGGCTATAAGCTCCAGCTAGCCCGTGCTCCCTGCTTTGAAGCGTGTCTTTCTAGAGCAAGTGCTCGCTCCACAGAAGCCTGCTTTAAAGTCATAACCACATGCATGTTGCTTTTACTGCCCTGTGAACGCAGTGCAGTAGAGCCATGCAGGGTCATCACCCATGCATGTAATCCGAACGCTGCTTGTGGATTGGGCACAAGTAATGCATCACCACACGGCTTGAGCTCGAAAACAATGAAAACCAGCGTACAGATTTGGGTTAGGTCTCATGTCCAATCACCGCGATGACGGAAATTGCCAACTCCAACACCGCCCGGGCAGAGCACGTGCCCTCTACATTGCCAACCCTAGCCAGCGGCTGACGACCATTGGTGACATTGAAAGCGTGGCACCAAATCATGTGACTCCTTGCTCAGAGCACGAGTTGAGGGGGTGAAAACTCGAACACACTTTTTGCTCATTATGAGCGTCAAGGATGCTTTCCTTACAATATTTAACGAAAGTGAGAAAATCGTTGCACAGCCCCAGCCCAGCCCCCTTCGCCCCCCTCCCCCCCCCCCCAAAGTAATGGCAACATATGTAGGGAGTAGGAAAAAATCTCTGAAAAGACGGTTTTTCAGCAAAGCAGAAGGAAGACATTCATGCCAAAGTTCCTAAAAACCAAGAATGCTAGAAATCTTTACTAAAAGCACAGCACTTTTTCTAACGCGGAACTTGCTAGTCTAACGTCAAAAGATGGTCTGATAAGAAAAAAAAAAAGCGCCAGGACGTATGGTGAAAATGGCTTGTACGTCGACCACGGCCAAAACCGCCAAAGCAGATGCATCCTGTTTTTTTTTTTTTAATTGACCTGAAAAGTTTGAAAAAAGGGCGGGAAGAAGGGGGTGTAAACACCTGCACTGTTTCAGTAAAGTTACATGCGATAGTTATTCCCCCTTCCTCTTTTCCTGAACTGCCGATTTTGAAACTCTCGCCAAATGTGACCTACAAGCCGCAAAATCCAGCCATACGCTCAAAAAACAAGCGTGTGATTACTATTTACAGATACTATGGAGCATATTTAAGCTATTTCAAAAGGTTTCGCGCATATTTTAAGTTTCGTTTCCGTACCCCATTAAAACAGTAAAGTACAGAGCAAAAAAAAAATATATATATATATATACAGGGTGTTTTTTTAAGCTTAACAGATTTGTTTATAAAAAACCGTGAAAGTTACACTTATGCCGCTTGTGGAGGTGAGTTATACGGCCAGGGGGACACATTATAGGGGGCTAATCGTAACGATCAGTTGGCTAATCACTTAAAATTCGTTAATTAACTTTTTAATTAATGAAAATAGACATATGGCTCCAATTAGAAATTTGCTCAGCGTCATCGAAAACCCCTAAATCAGTCATTTTCAGAAAGACTTTGAGCGCGTGAGAAGCGTAGTAGTGAAATGAAGTTACCGCTCGGGGAGCAGGTACAAAGCTAGAGGTTGCGATATGGCGCCCGCGCGATTTTTCCGTCTGTTATCTAGCCCCAGCCAGACTTGTGCCCGTTACTTCAAAAAAGTAATTAATTACAGTTACAATTACTTGGCCTAAAAAGTAATGGATTACCGTTACAAATTACTCCCCGTAAAAAGTAATCGATTAATTACTTTGTTACTTTACTCGATTACTTTTGCGTTACTCCAAAGGATTAATTGTAACTGTAATTAATTACTTTTTTGAAGTAACGGGCACAAGTCTGGCTGGGGCTAGATAAGAGACGGAAAAATCGCACGGGCGCCTTATCGCAACCTCTAGCTTAGTACCTGCTCCACGAGCGGTAACTTCAGTTCACTACTACGCTTCTCACGCGCTCTAAGTCTTTCTGAAAGTGACTGATTTAGGGGTTTTCGATGACGCTGAGCAAGTTTCTAATTGGAACCATATGTCTATTTTCATTAATTGAAAAGTTAATTAACAAATTTTAATTATTAGCCACCTGATCATTACGATTAGCCCCCTATAATGTGTCCCCCTGGCCGTATAACTCAACTCCACAAGCGGCATAAGTATAACTTTCACGGCTTTTTTAAAACAAATCTGCTAAGCTTAAAAAAAAAAAAAACACCCTGTATATATTATACACATTCTAGTAAGGCTAGCTTACATCTAACAAACAAGTACAGCTAACAAACAAGACAAAAAAAAAGAGCTTTTTCAGCCAGGACGATTTGACTCCTTTTCAGGGGACGAGAGACAGGACGGCAGAATCGTCCGATTCGACGTCCGATGTGACAGTCCGAAAGCCACTCCTTCGAACAGGAAACGTAATTATTGCAAGGAAATCACAACTAAGGTCTCGGAAAGACACGTTCTCGATCCCCCGGCGTAAAACGCAACCGCGTGCTATTTCTCAAAAATCGCATAGGATTACTTGGTTCGTCCGATTGTCGGGCAGTTTCGTCGCAGAAACTACGTTTTGGCGAATGAAAACTAAACTACGAAGTGTCATTGAATGGCACTTAAGGGAACGGCGGCCTCGCTTTCAGACTTCATCCACAAGGCGGGCCTGACCGCCTATCTATCTATAAGCATCCAAAACCACCTTCCACGGCCGTAGATCCAAACCCGTATGGTAGTGATCCGAAATGTCAATCAAAAGTAACACTTAAGAGCGAAATCAAAAGTTTTCACGCATTTAATTTCACTTACAGATACGAGTTTCGTTTCGTCGCTCGACCACGCTCTTCGCTGAAAGAAGTCGAATTAGGTAAATCGACAGCAAAACTAGTGACCTACTAATTACTACCAAGTGTTACAGACGTAACCTAATATAACTTACCTGCTAGCTCCTTTACTCGAGCATCGTAGTAGTTCTCGATGAGGCCATCCTCAGATTGCCAGAAAGTTGGCCTGATTGTCTTGTCAATATCCTTAACACTTGTACGACTAAAGGTTTTGATTAACCGAACTGGCATAATGGCTCTCACGCCGTAGTACATGACTTGCAAACCAGGGCGAACAAAACAAACAAAAATTGGGGCGACTGAGGATCGAAGACCACGACGAAAACACGAGGACGAGACCCGAAAACGCAGCCAACGCACTCGCGCAATCGGCGCAGTGGTGGAGTTTGGCGGAGTTGGCGTAACGAACCCTCAAAACCAGGGACGTCCCTGGGTCCCAAACAGAGTTCTGACTAGGGGTGTCGCGAACTTTTGTCGAACCGGATTTTAGGTCGAACTTTCGGGGTTCGACTGGGTCGAACCGGTTCGACGAACCTTCGAACGTTTCACCAGATTCGACCGGTTCGACTTTGTGGACAGTGTGGCCAGACCTTGATACAAACATGTCTAGGTTTGGAGAATTTTTTTTTACGAAAAGGGTTATTTTATTTTATGAAGAGCTGCAATTAAGAGAAACCAATTCTAATCACCGAAGAAGTGAATAACTTAATGTTTTGTACTGTATTAACTGAAATAACCAATCAGCGCTGCCCTTGATTCATCCATTAGCCATTACCATCCAATCCGAAGCCAACTGGCCAGCCTGCCGCGCATGCGCTCACGAGTCGAAACTCAATACATGGTTCGTCGAACGTTCCACTAAAATTTCGAAAAAGTCGAACCTGGTCGACCTCGAACCTCGGCCGGTTCGCGACACTCCTAGTTCTGACCCGGGGCGACATAAAAAAAGCATACGTCGATCAACATATAGTTTTAATTCGTTTTAACGAATTTCAGTCTTTTTATGAACTAGATAAAGCTTAATTGGAGTATATTTATTGTTATCTAGAAATCGATTAACGGAAAAGCTTCCGAGTGTCTCAGATGGACTCAGAGATGGTTTCGGTTTCGGTTTCGGCGCGGTAACGCGTCGAAATTGAAGATTTGAGATTAGATTCCCGGCATTAAAATTACGTTCCATGCAACCATTGATGTTTTATTAAACGCAGCCTCTGCAATCGCAGCGGTGGCTACTAGCTGAGGCCCTACTGCTTCTAACCTTCTAGGCGGCTCAGAGCGAAGCTCGGTCGGCTCGGTGCTCGGACACTCTCCTCCTCTCTCTCTCTTCGGTGTTTTGCACTTCGGTGTTCGGTATCAGGGTGTTTGGTATCTGTGAGACACTCACGTACCTAATTTCCTGTCTGCCGCCAATGCCGCAGAGAACTGCCGTAATTAAGTAAACAAACTCTGTTCGTTGGCTGAGCGCGCTGTTGGCGTCGAGCTCTCCCCGAAGTGGCTACGAAAAACGCACGTGCAGCGAAATCGGAAGTCTAAACCATGTCTTCTGAAGGTAAAAGACAGCGTAAAGCTTATCTGCACAGCGATGAGCCGTTCGAAGTACCGTACGCTACGAAACACCGGCGATCTACTCGCTCTTGTGGTGATGACAAAGCACAACCGGCCTGCTCGCGCGCCAGCGAACCTGCAGCTCCCTCAGGGAGTCAAGGGAGCTGCGAAGCCGTCCACGTGGATCGTGAAGAAGCAGAAGCTATCGTCGATACCAGTAGCGATTGCGACACACAGAAATATTTTGTCAAAACGAAAATGAAGCAGATGACTTCGAGCAATCATCTGCAACGCAAGGCGAAACTGAAAGCGAAGCTACCTCCGCAGATGAGATCGACGATGGTGAACCCCTCCCCGATTCTTGCGCGGACACGGCGTATGATGAGGCCAGACTGCTTGCGGACAGCTTTGAGCAGTTCGGAAACGAGACGTTGCCAAATTCGCCAACAAGAAAGGTTGAAGCTATTCTGATGATAATGGCACTTGTTGTCTCACTGAACATGCCTTGGACTGGCCTGGAGTCTTTGCTGCAGTTAATCAATCTGTTGTTTGGCGTCAAGGATGTATTGCCAAGAAGCAAGTATTTATTTCGAAAACTATGGAAACCGAAGACAGACCATGTGGCTACACATCACTTCTACTGCGAAGAGTGTGGGAATTTGTTAGAACAGCCTCAGCCTGACGGAACTGTGATGTGTGCAACTTGTAACAAGTCGTTTGAGCTTGCAAAAGTGAAGAGCAAAGGGTGCTTCTTCACTATCTTTTCCTTCGAAGAGCAGGTGCGACATCTGATCAACCTAACAAAAGGCCCACTCTACAGCAATCTGCAGAAACTTCAACATGAGCCAGACAGTGACACCATCACTGACACAACTGCTGCTGCCTTGCACAAGCACTTAAGGAAGACGGGCAACCTTCGTTGGAGTGATCTAACCTTCAATTTCAACACGGATGGAAGTCCCCTCTTTAAATCATCAAAATCATCAGTGTGGCCAATACAATTCATAATAAATGAACTGCCGACGAACCTTCGCTTTCAGCACTGCATGTGGTTTGGACCCAAGCACCCCAATATGGCTCTTTTTCTAAAAACGTTTGTGGACAGTGTCAAGAGTATGAAGGAAATTACGTGGGAATTCAACTCAAAGCTGATCTCATCGAAGGTCTACCCACTGTGTTGTTGTGTTGATGCACCGGCTCGTGCTGCTGTCCACAACTCAACACTTTTCAACGGCTTCTTCGGATGCCCTTGGTGCCTTGCGCGAGGAGAATACAGAGAGGGTAAGCATTCTCAATATATGGTCAGGGTCATTGTCCCTCGCAGTGATATCCTCTGATATAACCTAGTTGACGTCTGCCTGAGAGGCTTAATTTAGTTTTGTTGTGTGGCCATTGTTAGTACTGATCACTGACTAAGCCTCCTTCAACTTTTCCAGGGAGCTTGAGGTACCTGGACGTACAACCTGGCGAAGAACGGACAGAGCGAGGAGTTCTTCGCGATATGGAGCTCGCACTGCAATTCAATGGTCCCGTAAACGGCATCAAGGGGCCTTCACCCCTCATAAACCTGACGCGCTTCAACTTGGTATGGGGATATGGTGCTGACTACATGCACAGCGTACTCCTCAGAGTAACACGGACAATTTACCGATTACATGTTCAACTCTGTGTACTCCAGAGAGAGTTATTACATCGGTAAGCTGTGGCTAAATCTTATCTCATTATGCTTGCCATACCCTAAACTGTATTCATCCTGCGTGAGGCTCTACACTCCTTATCATGTATTCGACATCTGGTTTTTAAGTGTATTGTAAATGCTCCACATGGCTACCGAATAATTGCAGAGAACGCTCAGTGGTATTCACAATGGTTGGTGTTTTCGTTTTGTTGTACAAAATGGCATAAAAAGAAAATGTTTGCTCACATTTTTATTAGGGAAACAGGTGGTGCATGGTTCTGATTTCTGAATTTTTACAATGCTTAGAGCCTTAGAATGAGTTTTCACTAGGATCATAACACACAAAAAGCACTGCCTGCCACAGTAATGTAGTCTGCATTCAGATTTATTATTCTTGAACATCTATTGTAGCAGTATACAAAAATACATTATGCTTAACAATCTGTTAATTTCTTTTTAGGAAGTCCCTCAACAGCAGAGGCAGTAAATAACCGGCTCTTGGCTATCCAGCCCCTCACATGTTCACACGTCTACCACGACCTCTGTCCGAGCGAGGATACTGGAAAGCCAGCGAATGGCGGCATTGGCTTTTATATTGCAGCCTTCCTTGCACCTTCAACATTCTTCCTCGACGCTACTGGAGTCATTGGTCCACACTCGTCGAAGCCATCTACATACTTCTTTCTTCAGAGATAACACCATGTGCCCTCAAGAAAGCAGGTGAGAATCTGTATGAATCTAATCCATTACTTAAAATGTGAGCTGTGAATTGTTCAAGAGGACCTCAACAATAAGAAAATGTGACGAATCTCTCAATGATAATGAGCTAAATCCACTACAGCCAATACACATTTCCAGAAAATCCCACAAGGGCTCAACTTGACTATGTAGTTACACTGTTGCTGAACATTTTGTTTGTGTACTTAAGCTAATCCTTAATTTCATGCCACACAGATGCCCTGCTGAGGAGGTTTGTGTCAGGCGCACGGTCCCTCTACACTGAACGAGCAATGACATTCAATCTTCACCAAATGCTCCATCTAAGCAAAGCAACCAAGCAACTTGGGCCACTCTGGGCCCAATCAGCATTTGTTTTTGAAGGAGGAAATGGACGTCTTGTAAAAACAGTGAAAGCAGCGAAGGGAGTGCCACTTCAGATTGTGGAGCGAGTTACGCTTTTGCAGCAAGTTAACATCCTGCTAAATGAATTACCTCTGGCTACTCATGTCAAGAGATGTTTGGAGAACGACGAATTCAAAATTCTATTTGTGTTGATGGGGTAACCCTAATGGGACATCCAAAGGTTGTGACCACGTTCGCACACGAGGAGCAGGAAGCTTTTTACAGAACATTTAACACTCTACTCACTTCAGACACCGAATTTAATCGGGTTGTGTTTGCAGGGGTGATACTTCACAGTCAGCAATATAAAAGGGCTACAAGAAGCAACCTGACAGTTGTAAAATGCAAAGACGAAGGATATGTCCGCATTGAACGAGTTTTTGTAGTCAATCACCCGAATGAGAAGTGTTTCATGCTCTGCAAAAATGTTGTGCTTACTAATTCAAATGCCGGTTTGCCACAGCATATTAAAGAGTGTTTCCTGTCACCTCAGAACACCTTAAAAATTGTTGAGCCTAAAGATATCGCCACTAGTTGTCTTTTTATTAACTTTGCTTCAGAAAAACAGAGCTACGTTTGTGACATTGCAAACATGATTGAACGTGACTGAACGTGTAGTAAATGTTGGAATACTCCGCCGATATATTGAGCTTCCCAAACTAACTACATTTTTTTAATACACTGATTTTCTTGTTCTCAGTGTGCTATTTAGTTTTTCTAAATTCAGAATAGCTACTGAGAAAACAGCAAATGAGGGTTATGCTATAATAAACATTTGAAATTCCCTGCGCTTTCCAGCGGTGTGACATCCCGGGAAAAGAGACATGCAGGTTGAGGGGGCAGTCGAAAAAGCAGTGTTGCGCATTTGTTTCAGGTTGCCTGGTCTAGGTTAGGAATGGGCTTCAATAGCACTTATTTCAAACCATAAAAGCTTGTGTAATTAGTTGCAAACGAGTTCTACTGCCCAAACACTGAACCTGTACCCGTCATTGACGACACTTTTCGGTGTTGCCAGCAGTGACTTTCAGTTTGAAAAAAAAGATGAGAACAAAGAATTAAAGTTTCATTCTCTGTGCAACAAGACTTTAATTCAATGAAATATTCTGGTTATGAGTTCAGATGTGCCTATTGGTGTGCTGAGTCGATTTTGAGTCAAATCGGTGACCATGGAAAAATTGTCGGAGGGAAACTTCGGCACTTTTCATGGTCTCCAATTTTCCTCAAATTTGGCTCAACAGATCAGCATATACATGTTTGCAAGTCCGGCTTCAGGGCGCTGCCATCTTGCTCGGCTGGGGTGCGCTTGGACGCGTCCTAATCCGATTACGAAGCCCTGCCAAGGCGTCGTAATCGGATTATGGCCGCGCCCAAGAGCGTACCCCACTGAGCAAGATGGCGGCACCCTGAGACCGGACTTGCAAACGTGTATACAGCCAAATTAGTAACCAAAAACTATGTCAAAATAAGAGCTTTCCAAGAGGTTATTGAATTTCAACTTTTAATTTTTCAAACTGTAGATCTCTACTGGAAACAGTGAAAAAATGAGGTGAATGGCGGGAACAGGCCTACTGTTTGGGCGGCAGGAGTCAAAAGCAGGGTACTAAAAGATGTTTGACGGTGTCAAATTAATGAGACAGAAGCACACTGCAGCACTCGCTCAAGGATCAACAAAGAAATGTGCATCATTGTCGGTTTTCTAAACTATCTGCTCGACCTGCAAGTTATCCTGCCTGTGACATCTAACTTCTGAGAAGCCCAGGAAAGTTTGAGAGCTAGTTTTGGTGCTCCCTTCATTTGCAGTTTTCTCGACGACTGTTCTGGATTTAGATATGCCGAGTAGATTGCTGGAAAAGATAAATCTCGGGGGATTCTGAAATGGAGTTAACTTCTTAAGAGTTTGTGATGTGCTGAGCTTGTCACGAGCGATCGTTCATTTTATGGTTTATGACGAGCTCACCCCGTCAGACCGTTTTTGGTCTTTAGTCTTTATTTATTTGGCTCTGGAGAGCCGCCGTTTCCATGATTTAAGACAAGGTCAGCTCGTCAGACCAGATTAAACCATACTTGAAATTGAAAGAATAAAGATATGGATGAAGAACACGGACAACCACACTCTTTTACAACCACATAGAGTGTGGTTGTCTGTGTTCGTCCTCCATGGCATTATTCTTTCAATTTCAGGTATACCTTTAGCAACACGCTCGCACTAGCCAGATTAAATCATGTTGGCACATTTTTTGCATAAAAAATTTACCATTTAGTTAACTTGGGCAGCTAAAAAATCACTGGAGTTCCCTTTCAACCCTTTGTAATACACAAGCTGCTGATACTAGAAAGCTGTTGGTCTCCTGTGTATGAAGAGCGTGAACATAATGACGATAATAAAAATGTTGAAGTGTATGATTTGCCACAAAACAAGTGGGACAGCATATGTCCAACCAGCTGCTTAGAGGACAGCATGTGTCCCACGGCCCGGCTTGTGAACTGTTTCTTTCTTTCTATTTCTAATTGCCTTCTGTGAAATGGCTCAAAGGCATGCAAATTTAATTAGCACACCAACTTGATTCTGAAATCTTTGGATATGATTGACTGCCAATGGCACCTTTTACATCTTTTGGAGGTAGTCAATTTCCTGAGACAGAAGATCCAAGAGTGTTCCTGTCTTTGTGCGTCCATCTGTTGCAAATTTTTGCTGTTGCGAAAAGTTTGTCACTAAATAAGTAGTCTTTGGGAAAAATTGTAAAGCTATGGGTCAATGATGTTCTATTAATAAACTTTAACAAGATGACATACTAAGCCTCAGTATATTGCCACCTAGTTGACCTCACTTCTGGTATTGTATAGTAGACAATAGAGTGAATGATTTAGGAATACAAAAGCTGCTAAGTTTAAACCTGATGTGTTCATGGAGGTGAAGAATGAGAGTTTGTATTTCCCAGGCACACTGTTCCCAAAGGTGAAGTCATAAAAATTTGTTGTTAAATAGGTGGAGGAACAATCTCCATGGTGGTAACAAATAAAAAAATTTGATCCAATTTAAAAGGAAGCTGAGCTGAAATTTGGATTTCACAAAACAAGGGTGGAGCGATTGGCGGGACACTACAATCTCAAAAACATCACTCGCACACAGACATATTTATCGATGTGTGGAGGAGGCTATAGGATACGGCATGCCGGCCAGGTGGGCAGTAGGCATAGATCACTAAGCATCTGCGGTGCTTGATGGTGATCTTGATGAAAAGTGATTTCAGGCTTTCCTATTTCAAACTTATGGCGCCGGCGGCACAGAAGCAAGCTCGGTACCGCCACAAGAACACCACCACCACGGGAGGCGAAGCGATCTCTGCAAAACGCGGTCTACTGGCCAAACGGGTCAAGTAGCCCATCATGATTTGATGCGTCCTAGAACACTGCATGGACTCGGGCTTACCCGAAAGCCTGGGTCGGGCAAGGTGGATTCTGATGGGGCCTCGCCGAGCTCGGGTTTTGGACTGCGCAGACCCGGGCCGGGCTCGGGCTAGGACGTCGACCATCCTAGGTCGGGCCTGGGCCCGTGGTACGAGGCGGTGATGGCGATGGTGTCCGTAGAATTCAATGCCTCGGTCATCTCAGCAACATATAAGCAGACGAATGTGCACTTATGATTCACTAGATAATTTCTTGTTTGTAATTGATTAGTGCACTTCCCTTTGTCTTGAGAATAAAGAAAATCAAGGTCGGAGCAGTAAAACTCTTCATTGTTGCGGCACTCATCTATTTCCGAATTAGGCACATTTGCAGCTTCGCAGTATATGCCTACCGTAGAATACCGCGCATCCATCCATTCCTCATTAAGCGCCCACACCCAAATTTGTAAGATCTGAGGAAATACGCGCAGTAGTATCGTGGACATTATGAGCTGAAACAGCGCTCCGGCCGGCGCACGGAACTACCTGCGTCGCCTGTCGCCTTGCTTCGCACACACGGCGCACCCTGAGGCCGAGATAAATTCTCACTTGCGCTCACTGCGCCGCTGCGCTCTTCCGGCCGTCTGCTAGCGAGACGGCGGGTCCTACGGCGGGCATGTGTGTGGTAGGGTGGCAGGGGGGAGGGTGGGGGGGGGAGTCAAAAGATTAGAAATTGTCGTCCCTCTTTTGGAACTGATTTACTTTACTCTATCGCGTAGTATCACATAGAAAATACGATGACTGGTGAAGAAAAAATGTTGAAGTATCCTAAATCGCAGCTGCGATTATCGTTCTTGAAAGTCACATCAAAAGACGTTGCAGGTTGTTTTTGTTTGATTAAGTGCACGCATAGGTAGGACATCGTAAAATATAGGCCAAAATCTGTATACCGGATTTAGTCCAGCTCCAAGGTAGTTACTTTTTTTTTTCTTTTCATTGATCACAGCTGTTTAAAAAACAATAAGCATACATGCTACTGAAAAGGTTTTGTAACCTTGATTGGTATGAAAAGGTTCAAAAATAGTATTTCTTTATTACTGGGCCCACGTGTTTGTTTCAAGCAAAACAAGTTGCTGACAAGACAGCAGTTTTTTGTTTACAAATTCCTAGTCACAAAGTGGGGCAAACAGTCACATATTTGCCAAGAGAAGGAGCTTGAAAGTTAATCGAAAAACAATTTTCAGAGGACAATGTCGGACACAAAAGGTTAATGATCGGCGTGGAAGTTCAACTGCGCTATACAAGAAGATCGAGATCAAGGAGGCACCACACAAAAGTATGTGCTGGTTAATGGCGTCAAAGAGTGTGTCCAACCGCAGCATCAAGCTTTGTTTGAATCGGTAGAAGTCCGGTTCAGTGGTTTTTGAGGCGCACTAACACTTACAAAAGAAGTTAATACCGCGTCATTCTCCCCTGACCTGCGACCACGGTTCTGATCCTGTTTGGTAAGAAATCATAGAGCGCGGCCACAAAGTCTGGCTCAACACGAAGCCATTACCATTAACCTCCCGTTGCTTTCCACATTTTGTAGGCAGTGGCGCGGTGGAGGGGACGCCGTGACATGGCTACCTTGATGCGCATCCAAAAGTGTTGGGTGATATCTAAATTGGCTCCTTTTGGGGGCCAAGGCAGCTTCATCGGGCAGCGCTCCTCGAGGAGAAACGAGCGTGACAACGCATTTTCCACTTCGGCACTTTCTTGAAATGCACTGAAATGCATGTTAGCTGAAACCGTGAATATAGGGCTACACGGCATACGCATCGTGATGGTAGGTTCCGTCGGCCAATATTTTCGCAAGCAGACGGCCGGAAGAGCGCAGCGGCGCAGTGAGCGCAAGTGAGAATTTCTCTCGGCCTCAGGGTGCGCCGTGTTTAGGGAGCGATGCGACAGGCGGCGAGGGTAGTACCGTGCACAGGCCGGAGCGCTGTTTCAGCTCATATTGTCCGCGATAGTACATTTATATGTAAAATTAATGACCAGACAAGCGCTCATTCCCTATTTTTTCGCGATTATCTCTAAATTTTGAGTGGGCGCTTCCCCGGTATTTTACGGTATATTTTCTTTTTGTTATTCATACGGAGAGTTCTATTTTAAATCAAACAGAATTTTTAAAAACTGGGAGTGCGAATTGCAATATTTCTGTTTGTAATGTGCGCTTGTAGAGCTCAGCAGAAATAACATTAGAGGAAAACCACTACAATAGGTCGAATAACCATGCGAAATCTTACCCAAACCCACAAGGCGACAACAAGCCCCCTTGGTGGGTGACTGACTATGTGACTTGCATTTCCCTTTTCCATTTATTTTATTTAGTCGTGTACTACAATTTACTTGTAGAATGGCTGTTTTATCACCCATGTTGCATTAGCAGTTCCAAAGCAAGTAATAATGAAAGTCATTATGCAACAATTCGCAAAGGGCAAGGGGCTTTTAGATATTCATGGATATTTTCGGTCCGATTCAAAAAACGCCCTGTGCAGATAACAGCATGTGAAAGAGTAAAGGGTGGTTCACACGTTTGTGTTGACTGCGTTGGGCTCTACTATACTCTGCAATGCTTGGGGCTTGATCTCGTTGTCATTTGCACGCTTTCTCGCGCAAACAAAACCATAAATGAAGACACGCGCTTGCGCCAGTAGCTATGACAGCGTTGCACGCTAAGTATGAAACGGAGTATAGCTCAGCCAGAGGCTGAACGAATCACGTGATTAAAACGAATCACCCGGTATGTATAACGTCACATCTTTATTGAAATTTTACTTTTTTATACGGTACGTTGCTCTGTAAATTCGTGCACCACGTAGCGATCTTGAAACTCGTCTTCAATTTTGGGCCCGGAACGGACCGGACTCTGGCAGGTTCTAAAAGTGGCGGACTAGTCCGGGCCGGGTACACAGATGTTGCAAGGGCTCCGGGCGGGCCTGGAACTCGGCTTCGAAACCCTGGGTTGGGCTCGGGTGGGTAACTTACCAAGATGCCAGGCCCGGGCCGGGCCTGGGTTCTGAAAAGCGGCCCGTCCAGTGCCCTAACGCGTCCAACCAACACACAGAGGGCGAAGATCGTTTGCATTCATGCCATCGTTGTCTGGAGCGCACCGGCGCCTACCTGATACGACGTCGCGAGATTGTGGCGGGCACACCAAAGATTAAGCTCTGTAACAACGCCTTTTCCACCACACATCAAACACCAACCAAAGAAACAGAGGCACGGAGCAAAGTTGGCAAAGTGGGATCGGTTGGGCGATTACAACGCTAAACAAGACACAACTACACGACGCTGCGGGGTGTGCGAGTTGCCAGCGAGGCTAACACCGCTGTTTTTGGTTGCACTGAGATTGGTGACAAAGTGGGCGAAGTTTTAAAAAAGCGGAATCACTTTTTTTAATATTACGTAATTTACTATATTTTAAGTTTAGTGGTAAATATTTCGTGCTAAAGCAGATATGTGTCTTTTCCCCAGACAAATACGTACCGTCGTGTTGTCGTACGTCACAGGTCACAGGGGTCGGGGATTGTTGGGGTACGAGCGGGAGTGCGATACCCGATCGACCCGATCCCGGCGATCGCTCGGGACCCTCAGGATCCGTTCAATGCTTAGAAGAGAATGACCCGAATAGTCGATGAAGAAGGCTTCCGTAGAAGCAACATCCCAGTGTATGAAGTGAAATATACCGGTGCTTTTAGCAGAGGGTGGTACTTTGCGGATATATCTTCATGTGTGAATTATGAAACGTGCTAGTGTGCTCCGTCAGAGTTGTTGAAAGGTAGGTCGCGGGTGTTCTAGCTAGTTATTCTGAAAGGTTTGGTGGTTGTCTAGCATTTCAAGCGCTCGAAGCTTAGTGTACTGTGTGCCATACCAACGGCCGTACACACTTGCACTTTCGATCATGTGTTAATGTGTTCGCAACGCAGAACGTTTGTGTTCCCTGTGTATCCACCTCTGATATCGTTCTCTCTCGTATTGCCGTATGGTTACTCCTGCTGTTTTGCGATATCATTCACGCGGTGTCGTATATGTTGCCAAGCCAATATCCACATGTTGCTTCACGAACGCTCAATATCGTGTTAAGTTTCCTCTTAGTCCGCGGTATATGCCGACGTAATTCATGTTGGTAACTTTGTATCCGTTCTAAGATATATGCACGCGATATCATATTGTATTTTCCTTTGGGCCCGTCATCAAAAACCCATATTTATATATCGTGTGACCGTACAGTGTGTCCATGTCGGTCACCAATATGCACGCGATGTCGTAGTCTGTTCCAATAACCGCGTATTCTATCGGGGGTATTGTGCTCCGATATCGTGTTGTAAACCAATAACCGCACGTTCTGTCAAGATATTGTGTTCCGATATCGTAGTGTATAACAATAACCGCAAGTTATATCGGGATATTGTGCTCCAATATTCTGTTGTATACCAATAACCGCATTCTATATTGGAATATTGTGCTCCGATATGATTTCTCATCGTGCGTATTGGGTTAATCGCATAACAATAAGTTTTTATTGGTTTCCATCAACTTCATTGGAATACAATATTTCCAATAAGCCGAGTTCATATTGGCCTTTTTCAATAGGGAAGACCAGCTTCACAAGCTCGAAACCAGCTTCAGAACCAGCTCGAGCCAGCTTGACAGGCTTGAACCACCTTCAGCACTAGCTCGAACCAGCTCAAGTACCAGCTTGCCCAGCAGCAGTGCCAGCTCGGACCAGCTTCACCAGATCAAACCAGCATGATTACCACGTTGACCAGCTCGAACCAGCTTTAAAACCTGCTAATTCAGCTTGACCAGCCTGATTTTTCGCTGATTGTTTCGATAGGCTGGTTTGAAAGTGCCCAACAGACTAAAAAAAAAGTGATCGTCTTTTGTGCGCTTTTAATGAATGTCAGGGTGTCACGTGACACCTTGATACGGGTCATAGAATATAGCCTCTTAGCTCCATATTATCGCGAATAACAACTAGTGAGGCGATGATAACCAAAGAAACTAAACGTTTAATGGGGTGAACTTGTGCCTAAAATAAAAAAGGAAACAGAGATAACAGCAGAGCGTCGCGGGCGCCGTGGTCGGCATAACAGCAGAGTCAAACGCTAGGGCGAGACTGAGTCGGCTTGCCAGGCGGAGACCCCCTTTTGTACACGTGTGGGCTTCTGGAACATTTTAACCTCGAATTAGCAAGACGGTTCTCGAATTTACCAGAACATCACATTACAGCGTTAACAAAAATGTGTGACGCGGACAGGAATTGAACCCTGGCCTCCTGCGTGGAAAGCAAGCGCGATAACCGTTAGGCCGCGGGCGAACTGCCTACTTGGTCAGCTGCGCTGTTGGCAATATACTTTATATACCTTTGACCTGTATGTCAGTCTACCGTACCACTTGTGCGTAATGTGTCTCTTTTCTCACTAACCTAGACCTATAACAGACGTTTTGTTAAAACGACACAAATGAAAAATCTCTAAGAAGCGAAGGAATAAGGCAGGTGGCAGAAAACTTTCAACATAATGGCTGCATATGATTTAAAAGAATGAAAAGCTGTTTCGTGAAGGTGACCTATATCGTTTTTTCATCGTTTTTTAACTCCTCTGTGTAGCGCAGCTTTTCACAGCATGGTAAAACAATTGGTGTTCAAACCTTATATTAACATTGCCAATATTTAAAGTATCATAATCCTAAAAAATAACAACAGTCATAAAAAAAAAGTCATTGGAGAGTAACACCATGTGCTAAAGGCAACTACCTCCTCCTGTGCTCTCGTGCATGATCCAACTCACTGCCTTCTCCCGTTGTTGGCTGGCTGCATTACTTGTTGGCCTTTTACCCTTCAATGTTTTTGCTGCCAAAATAAAACTGAGTCAACATAGTTGGTAAAAGTTAGAACAATAATTAGGGTTTACAGTAGGCTCGCGATAATTCAGACTGAAATATTTCATACTTTTGGATAAATAATATTCAAAGAAATCTAAAAAGTTTGGTCATCAAGTTACTTTTTAATAGGCCGCTTAATTCAAGCGGTGTTTTTGTGTAATTCATACTTTTTGTTCACGCGGCCCCGTTGAGCGCGCTTCTTTCCGAGCATTTGTTGCACTGCGGAGAAACAACACCCGCTGATCGGTCGGTTGACTGAATTCTGCCCCGCCTCAGGTAACCTGGAAATCTACCTCGAGCGGTTCGAAGCTTTTGCAAGAGACAATAATTTCGAGGAACAGCGCAAAACAGATGTAGTCATCACAGTACTGGGTGACGAAGCCTTTATGACCCTACGGAACCTGGTCTTCCCGGAGACGCCATAGAAGAAAGCTTATCAGCATATAAAAGAGGTGCTTCTTAAGCATTACAAGCCAAAGCGTTCTATTGTCACGGAGCGGTACAGCTTTCAGAAACGAACCCAAGGATACCAAGAGCCTATCGACGAGTTCATAGTGCAATTGAAACGGTTAGCAATGAAGTGCTCGTTTGGTGCATTTTTGAGCGAAGCACTGTGTGACCAGCTCGTCGTGCGTGTGCGCAGCGAGGAGATACGGTGCTAGCTGCTAGCCGTAGAAGACGGCAACGCCCTGACATGGGAAGAAGCTTGTGTCATCGCCACATCAATGGAGGCGGCAGAGGGACACGCCAGGGAGATGGTTCCGGCGCCAACCCATTCAAGGAAGCCGGACGTGGACACCGACTGGCAACGCAGCGACGAGCTTAGGCGGGGGACAGCGGGGCCAGGGCAACCAACATCGGCCAAGGACCGACAGCCGTCGTGCTTCAGGTGTGGTCGACAGCCGCAACCTCAGGACTGCCGGCACATTAAGGCAAGGTGCTTTAACTGTTCGAGGTTGGGACACTTAGCGTTGATGTGTAGGACTAAACAAAGCGTTTTCACAGAGGAACAAGAAGTGTCTAGTGTTGCCTTGTACGTACTTGAAAATACAAATTGTCCACCGTACGTTGTTCAGATCGAAGTGAATGAAAAATTGAATCCGATGAAAATAGGCACAGGTTCTGCCGTGTCTATTATTCCGGAAAAGGAGCTGCTATTCTATTTCAGGGAAATGAAGTATGAACCAGTGAATTTTTGTTTGCGATCGCATGACGGCACAACCGTACCAATTAAGGGCAGGGTAACGGTCACCGTGAAGCACGAAGGGGTTTGCTTTAGTTTGCCAATAGTGGTAGCTGCAGCGGACAAGGAGCGCGTGGTACCCACTTTGCTGGGGCGGGACTGGCAGAAATACCTTCGCTTAAACTGGTCGCAGGTGCTGAGAGTGAACTCAGTAAATTCTAAGCAAGAGTTGCGTCTAGACAAGTTCCAGGACGTGTTTCATGGGCCCTTTGGCAGAATCAAAGGCTTCCGTGGGTCCATTGCCCTGAAAGCGGAAGCGTGACCGGTGTTCTGCAAGGCCCGAGTGGTACCGTACGCTCTGGAAGACAAAGTAGAGAAGGAGTTGCGAGATCTCGAAGCAAAGGGGGTACTGTATTCTGTACAAGAGAGCGAATGGGCAACTCCTCTTGTGGTGGTGCCAAAGAGCGACGGCACCGCAGTGAGGTTATGTGGAGACTATTATTGACCTTGAATCACTGTATTACGGTGACACATTATTCGCTGCCACTGCCGGAAGATCTGTTCGCGTGTCTGGCGGGAGGCACAAGCTTCACGGTGCTCGATTTATCAAAAGCGTATTTGCAGCTTGAAGTGGGATCACAAGAACTAATGACAATCAACACCCACCTGGGTCTCTTTCGTTTCACACGTCTGCCGTTTGAAGTTGCCAGTGCGCCAGAAATTTTTCAGTCTGTATTGGACCGCGTATTGAAAGAGCTGGAAGGCACAGTGTCCTATCTTGATGACGTGCTGATTGCCGGAAGGACGGAGGGGGAGTGTCTTAGACGCACGGAACAGGTGCTAGAAAGGCTAATATTGCCAAGTGCCAGTTCTTCCAAAGCCGCGTGAGGTATCTGGGTCACGAAATAAATGAAGCAGGCATTCATCCAACTAAGGAGAAAGTCGAGGCTATTCTGAAAGCGCCCAAACCCACGTCCGTCACTGAGCTGAAAGCTTTTTTGGGATTGGTAAATTTTTACGCCGAATTCTTTTCGGGTACAGCGACAATCCTCGAAAAACTGTAGAGGCTACTACGCAAAGAAGCAAAGTGGGAATGGGCAGAAGGATGCGAAATTTGTGGCAAAATGAGCAGTCCGAGGCTGAATATCTCAAATACAGTTCACAGATCTAATCTAGTAAATGTTTCAAATCCAAATTTTATCTGTTCTATTTTCTCTGTTCATTTCCACGAATTGCAATATCTGACTCTCCACAAACTCATATCTTATTCACATATGAGGAAGTACTTATGAACAAAAGGTTATGTTGTGTTTTTACCTTTCCCACTTTATCCACCACGAGTCATTTATATTACGAGTGTTTAGAGCAAACAACATTTACTTTTCCGTTGTAAGGAATTGTTAAGAGCTGTGAAATGCTCATGAGATCAGCTCCAATAAACATCATGAAGCATATTCAAGAATAAGAATTTTATGCACGGGTATAGGAAACCGAGAAACAATTGGAGGTTCACTTCGAAACACCATAAACGAACAATAAATGTAATTGCAATATAGAACCATGATTTGCTAAATATCTATGTCAAACGCTGGTATCATATGGAGTATACGGGCAGCTTGCACAGCGCGCTTTTTAATGTTAATATCGTATGAAGTGCAATTTGCAGGCATTCCACTGGAAACTCACTTGTAGGAGCGCGAATACCAGAAGATAAAAATAAAAATATAGATCTCACCTAACTTTTTTATATTAAGTTTACACATTACTTAAAACTGTAATTGTTGAGGAGACAAATTATGTAGTAAATGTAAGACTGTAAAGATCTGACACATACGCGGAGTGCAAGTTGGTCTGCTTCTTTCGCAGGGGTTGTGGCGATGTCAGAACGGCTAGCTCTGATTAGCTCTGACAGAAGATTAGTAGGTAGACCTCAAACCAAGCTGCCTTGAGGTCTAACCACTATTCTTCAATCAGAGCCAATCAGAGATAGGCGTTCTGACGTCACCACAACCCCTGCAAAAGCAACAGACGAACTTGCGATTTGCACGTGACACAGAAAGTTGTTGCTAAAACTTCTAATACTCTAGGTGTGGCGGCAGTCAACGTTTACTAGTCAATCATGCAATGTACTTGGAAGCAGAGTTCATTGAATGCTCTGGCAGATATTGCTGTTTTATTTGTGGATATTGGCATGGAAGCTTTGATTAATGGAGATTTATTATTACACAATCGCTGCTTTGCCTGCCTGTAAGAGGTGCTTCTCTGGAGTTATATTGCGGAGAGGCAACTGATAAGGAGGAAGGAACGCAAGGGTTCTGTTGCTGAAAGATTTTAAGTAAACGAAAAAGATGGGATACCACGAATAATGTGTGACTCATTTGCCAACATATTTTGTTTTTTTTTGTTTCAGTTTACAAGATTTATATACTCGGGGAATAAAAGAGTGCCTCGACCGTACATTGTAACTTGTTTTCTAATAAGTCATACGTTCGCAGCGGGCAAGCTTTTGTGTTTTACATCAGCCTAATATGATGTTTACACCAACAACGTCCTGATATGCTGAGAAGTTGCCGACAGCAAACTCGATTTGGCACACAAATAAGAACACGCTCGCTCGAGCTTATCATCAACATTCGAAATCGTCTGCTAGGGATCCTGTCTCTCCCTCGAGGCCCACTGCAGGGTCGTGTATTAAGGAAGCCATAGACAAATAAATCTAGCAATATTAAATCGCGAAGAAAATACAAAAATAACAAAAATATGCTCACTTCACAAATTGATGTAGTCATTTTTCTTGAACAAAGTTACGAGGAGGTCAATCCGTTCCTTCGCTCCTCGCAACAAGAAGTTCTTTTTCGACGCCGCGTTTAAGATTTGAAGCACGTCATTCCAAAAGGCTGGAGTAAAAAAAGGATTAGCGCCTAGCATCTGCCGAAGTAGAAAGATATCGACTTCCGCTGTAAACCGCTTGTGAGGAGGAGGCGGAGGGAAGGAGGTAGATGCGGCGCTCATGTTGCTCTCTTAAGGTACAGATAGCAGACGATCACGGTCGTACGCCCGCGCACCGATCGTTGCGCCGTGTACGGCACGACCACAAAGAAAACATAAGGAAAAACCTGTAACTTAACTGCTGTGCACTCATTAAAACTATCACCCAATATTCAAAGAGCTCATTTTATGGGATATATGTGATTAGCATTTGTACAGAAATTTTAATTCATGCGACATTTTTAAAGTAAGGAGTATCCAGAGCCATGATGCAGAAGACTGTTGCTTATAATGTCGACACTACAAATAACCCTTAAAGTCATAACAGAAGCTGTAGAATGGGTGATAAGTGCTCGAAATGCACATCCCAATGTTGGTAGAAAAATGGGGAAAAAAGTTTTAATTTGAGAAAAAAAATGTATATAGGTCAATTGGATTAAAACTCTCCATTAATGCCATCATACGATCTCCTAAAATCTGCACTAGAAACCACTGAGCTTTCTGTTTATTACTAAACACAGAATGCGCGTACGAATGCTAAGTCAATATACACACAAACCGCCCAACAACCTGCGGGCTAACTAAAATTCCCTTATAATTTTCAGCGACTCAAACAAGTGCGCACAGTCGGGCGTAGTGTCGGAAGACCTGAAGTATCAGACTGTACCTGCGTTACCAAATAAATAAGATGAAGCCGCGCAGTTTTAATGTGCAGGTTTGCATGATGCAGTTCCATCCGGGTTTTCCACGAACTAAAAATGCCAAGTACTATAAATAAATCATAAGGAACCGCGTCTCCTTCGACTGACAGAAAATAAAGTGTTTCATGGGTTATTGTCAGGTCCTTTTTCGGCGTCCCCTGTAGAATGTCTTACTTAAACACCGCGTCCCAACAATGAATAAAAATGTGGTCGGTTGTTTCTGGTGCCTTGCACAAAAGGCAGTCAACCGACCAGAGAGCCAAAAACTCTTTCTCTCAACCACGGCTCAACAGGTAAAGGTCCTATCAAGGCTTGCCTCCGTCCAGAGCCGGAGGTCTTCCGTGGTGCTTACCCGTCTTGGACGTGACCACCTTCCGCCTGTCCTGGACTATATCCTGAAGCCCCATTGGATGGTCGCCATCCTGAGCGTCCGCAGGCGGAAGGGGTCGCTTGACGATGCTAGCCACGACTTCCATGGCCACTTTGCCTTTCTCGGAGTCCGAGCACTGAGCAATGTCACATGACACCGGGCGCAGGTCGTCATTCTTGCCTTCGGGTTTCTGTAGTGGTGGGTAACGAGTAGGCTCGCTGCCTTCCGCTTGTTGCATCGGAGCGACGACCTCCGGTGCCTGCGTTTTCGACGGAGGCTCCTGGGGTTGGGCTGAGGTGCTCGCTGCTCTTTCAGCTTGACCACGAGGCTTGAGGTCGACGTCGGTCCTGCCGGCCTCTACCACCGCCGCTTCCGCCTCGTCCTGGTCCATGATGTGGTCCGCCATGTCGTCGTCCACCTTCGCGTGGGCCGCGTGCGCCGAGTCACCGACGTCTTCGCAGATTCGCTTCAGGTGTGCCCGTAGCGGCAGCCCTCACAGAGAGGCGCGCGACATTCCTTCCGAATGTGCCCGGTCTTGAGGCAGCGAAGGCAGAGTGGCGCTCGTCCTGGTGCAAGAACCGGCGTCGAGCATCCAGAGAGGCGGAGCTGATGAGGCAGGCTCTCGACGGTGACGTTCTCATTCAGGGTTAACCTCACAGTCCTCGTGGTCGACTGGACTCCCTCGAATGCACCCACGCGCCAGGTTCCTCTGGAGACTCCCTAGACTTTGTCGTAGGGCTCGGGAGCTTTTTTCACGCAGTGGTCTGGCATGTAAAATGAAATGCAGTGCAACTTGAGGCGCACCTCTGCCCTGTCCTGGTCAATGATGACGCACCACCTGCCTTTCACCTCGAAATCTTTAACGGCTGCTAACTTATCTTTGGCAGCGGCAGACTTGAGCGTCACAAGCCACACGTGGTTCATCTGGAATGACTCGCACGTGGCTATCTCCGTGAGCACTCCTGCGCTTTCTAACCCAGCCTGGAAGTCTTCAATCCTGTACGGTCTCGCTCCGATGTCGGCATGTAGGAAAACGGAGTTCAGTAGGTACTCGCTTGTCGTTATCGGGGGCATGACAATCCGATAATCCTCGTTGCGTCGTTCGCCCTTGTCGCCGCAGCTATCGGGAGCCGTTGATACCGCTCCGATGGAGCTCATAGTGACACGTCCGTTCGCTTTGAAAGCCAAACAACGAATACGACCACTGAGCTACTGCGCAGTCAGTTTTTTGGTTTGCAAAAGGTTAAATTATTTCTTAAGAGGATTTCCTCTCGCGGTTTGTTCTGTTTTCTCTTTTTTTTTTTTTTGCTGAATCCAACTTTATGCACTTGCTGTCACATATGGCGCTCCTGCCAGGCACTTCCACGAGTTATTTTAATCATGTTTGAAGCCACGGTACGCAGACTGAACTTGTCGGCGGTTCATTCGTCGAATAGGCCAATTCGTCATAGGGCAACTCGTTGAAGGAAAACTAGTCGAAGATGCCAACTGGTCGCCGCTGTTTCAAAGCCCTAATGTATAATTGTTGCTCAGAAATTTAAAACAAAATTCTAGCTATATAGTAATTCGTCTATGTCAAAGATAGCAACTCGCAGCTTTCTCCGCCCTCATGGTGTAGTGGGGGACAATAACTATTTCGCGCGTGTAACACTGAGGCGCTTGTTAACCTACTCGGACCACTTGTTCACACCGCTTCGCGGCGCCAGTCTGCGGCGGCTCATAACAGAAATGCCAACCCACCTGGCCCGCCAGTCACGGTTCGCGGCGAAAGTCTGGGGTAGCTCATTACAAAAAGTAGTAAAGGAAACAAACAAAACAACGACCCCGAAGTGAACATCTCTCAACTTTTCTCAAGGTACTGTCCTGTCTTCGCCCTCTCGTGATTTTATTTCCGTCTTCTAACCTAAGAAGAGCGCTGTCCCTAGTCCAAACAGGAATTAAAATTTAGGTCAAACGATAGCAAGGAACCACAAACGTTTACCTCGGACCGTCATTTAACCCATTCAACGAATCGCCCTTCCACAAATTGCCCCTTTCCACAAGTTGCCCTTTGACGAATTGCCCTATTACGAATTGGCTTATTCGACGAATTGGTCGTCGACAAGTTGGCCGTCGACGAACTGCCTTTCGACGAGTTGGCCGTATCTCCTCACATCTGTGTTCCCTGAGTTTGTATACATGCTTGGCACGTGGCGTCATATGGCACAGTACCAGCCGCCATTGCTGCACCGTAACTTGTGCAGCATAAATTTCGCACCCTTCAATTTGTTTCTCTCGGCAAACCTTGCCAGAAGACAAATTTGATGATGTCAAATGTATGCTGTATAAGGAACAGAAACCGGCGCAAGGTATGGAGCAATGGCGGCTGATGTGACGTCAGTGATAGCTTTGTATACCTGGGTGCATGTGTCAACTCAGAGAGAGAAGGAAAGGGAAAGGCACCATTTTTGTGGGCTCTCTCGTCCACTTAGTCGCACGGCCAGGACTGGTTTGGTTTGACTCCCTTCGCTATTCTCACGGCTTGGCTTCATAATTGTTATGCCTCATCATTTGGCAGCTGTAGGTTGTGCAAATAGTACCAAAAATTGTTAAAATGAAAATATTTATAGGATATCAGCAGCCTTTTGCGGGTGGGGCATGGAAGCACCAAATGTAAAGCACCCCGCCCCTTTTGCCCTGCTTTCAAGAGCTCGTGTTTCAGAAGCCTATGACGCGAACCCCCCTTGCCAACTGGCCGGGTCCTCAACGTGATGGCGGGGCATTCTGCTTTTACCCAGAAGAGGGCTGGCCGGGGTCACACTGCTCATACATCACACAAAATACAGTCTGCAGGCACAAGTCACCGCAATATCTCTGGTTCGAATGTCGCATTCTAAGTTTCTCCTTGAACCCATTGCCATGATGCCTTCGAAGCATGGATCGCGCGGTGACTCGCCCTCAAATCTGTATGCAGGCTGTCTTTTGTATGACGTATAAGCAGTATGACCCTAGCTTAACGTAATCAAGCTATACCCGGTACTTAAGTAAGGAATAACTGTATAACGGTTTTCGTTCTTAAGGAGTGCGCAATACTCTTTCACATCTTGCTACATTAAAACTATAAAAAAAAGAAAACAGAACATATCAGTTACTGGCGAAACATTTAGAGTGTGTGACAGAACCCTGGCGGAATGCCTTGAAAACCAATCGTGAACTCTCCTCTTCGCAAGACCAAGTTCGTTGGAGATACGTAGATGTGCTGTAGTCAGAGAAAGAATGTTTCTAACATACCATTCTTTACTTTTTGACGGTGCAGGCGAGCCTTCGTGATATCAAGACCGCCCGGATTTCACCCCGCCCAAGTTTGTTTATACGGCCCCGGGTATGGCAGTGCCTCATGCGCTCGCAAGGTATACAGTACAATGAGGTGAAGGAACGGAATAAACTTGAATAACGTATGCGCTCAAGGAGAGTGAAATCAGCTGTTTGTAGTGGCTGGGCCTTATAAACGGAGCTCACAAGCTCCACACAAGGTGGATAGTTGGGTCGGGACTCTAACTGGTCACCTTTACTTTCCTTACATAAAACTGTGCCTTGAAAGTCAACCCCTTTTTTAGTTGCTTGCACGACGCGACACTGAAGAGACAGTTAAGTGATCGAGTCGACAATACAAACTGATGATGCGTTGCCGGTCTGTAGATTTTCCAAGGTATAAAGACGAAAGAGGTCATCTGTATCGCTGTCAGTTGACTTCACTAAAACTCACGGGAATCGAACTGAAAAGAAAACCAAACATCAGAAATAATCTTCAATTTGTGTACAAACCAGAATCAAACCGAAACATTATAATTTATTTGAAACTTGAACTGGAAATCGAAAAATTATTTTTGAGCTTTCCAGTTCAAGAGAAAAAATTGGGTATGTGGAACATACAGAAGTTTGACGAAGTATGAAGAAACTTTACCCAAATTGTTTAATGTTCTTAATATTAGTAACACAAAGATGGGGTGGTGCCACCAACGACTCGCTTTGGGGTGGCGGCAGGCCTCGTACTTGAAAGTTTTTTCTCTGGCTTTCGCCGAGAGCCTCTACCGTGTAAAACTGCGTAGGTTGCCCCAAAGTAACCTGCTGGTCTCTTGTCTGCTGGTTAGAAATCCGACAAAGGCACTTTTCTGGGGCATTGTTTGTAACCCTAGCTGTTTCTTAATGCAAGTTGCCCGATCTCCTCGTGTTAATGGCTGGTTGGCGAAAGGCGCGCCTTTAAAGCGACACCTACTCGTGAGAGGCAACACAGAATTGGCCCTTGATCTATTATTGTCAGTACCCGCTTGCATTTTAAAGCGACTAGTATCTCCACGTGTTTTTTTTTTATTTTTCTAAGAAGGAAAGCGAGAAGTACCGGCAATGCAAAATTAAATCTGGGGGTTTTACAAGCCAAACTGACGACGGGCATTCGAAACGCAACGGCAAACGACTGAGGATTATTTTGTACCACCTGGAGATCATTTGATGCGCAACAGAAAGCTTGATTGCACGACCTTCTCCGCAATAAGCCTTTGTCATATTGCGGGCACCCGGGTGGGGGAAGGGGGGGGGGGTGGATTAGACCAACGCAACCTGGTGCCTGTAGGCCAGTGCCTTGCCTTTGAGCAACTGAGGTGCCCAAGAAATCGGCAGTTTAGTGAGCCTCATGCACAACCGGTCATTACCTGATCAGCTGTATCTTGGGGGGCCGGCCCAAGTAACATTGATATGTTGTAGATATGATTCGAGAATGTTCCGAATGTTGTGGGAGTGTTGGGAGATTTTGCGCAACGGTCGCAAATATGTTTCTGACGCAACATTGATCGGTACGACAAAGGCACAGCGTTAGGCTACTGTTTCGAACCCCATATTGCCTGGGGAACTGTGTATTAACAGTCGGGAAAAGGTTGAAGATACAACGTTTGCTAGGCAGCATAATTTAAATGTTGCGCAACTGCAGCGCGCGACATGTTGCTTAAGCAACGTTGTATCAGTGTAGTACAGACGCGGAAATCGCAACGTTGTGTAGTGAACTGTTTCCAATCTGTTTCTGACGCAACATTGATCGGCACTACAAAGACAGAGCGTTAGGCTACTCTTTCGAACCCCCTGCTGCCTGGGGAACTGTGTATTAACAGTCGGGAAAAGGTTGAAGGTACAACGTTTGCTAGGCGGCATAGTGTAAATGTTGCGCGACTGCAGCGCGCGACATGTTGCTTAAGCAACGTTGTATTAGTATAGTACAGACGCGAAAATCGCAACGTTGTGTAGTGAACTGTTTCCAATTTGTTGCTGACGCAACATTGATCGGCACGACAAAGGCACAGCGTTACGGTGAATTCCACTGGTTTAAATGTTGCGCGACTGCAGCACACGACATGTTTCTCATGCAACGTGGTGTTACTGTAGTACAGACCCAAACATCGCAACGTTGTATAGTGAACTGTCTGCAACTTGTTTCTGAGGCTACATTGATCGACACAACAAAGGCACAGCGTTAGGCCACTGTTTCAAATTCCACGCTGCCTAGGAAATTGTGTACTATAAGTGGGAAAAAGTTTGAAGGTACAACGTTTGCTAGGCGGCATAATATAAATGTTGCGCAACTGCAGCACACGACATGTTTCTTATGCAACGTGGTATTACTGTAGTACAGACCCATACATCGCAACGTTGTGTAGTGAACTGTCTCCAATTTGTTTCTGACGCAACATTGATCGACACGACAAAGACACAGCTTAAACCGCTCTTCACACTGGCGTTCGAAACGCAAAGGCTTAGCGGATCCGCCCGTTTTCGTCATCGAATCGCGAGAAATTCCACTGAATCTTGAAGCAAGCGCGTCCGCAAACGGGACTCAACTACCGGTGTGAATGGGCCTGCACTGCTTCGAGCTCCATGTTGCCTAGGAAAGCGTGTACCAACGTTACTAGAACCACTCTGTTAGGATGCGATGCACGCAGGTTGAGAAGCGCTACCTGAGATCACCGCTGAGACAAGGTTGTATAAAACCAGTATTAATTGTGCCGCAAAACCTTGAAGCTAAAGATATTAGAAAAGATTACCCGCACGTCATTTCGTGCTAAACTCCAATAGAATTTACTACAAAAAGAGCTTTTTCTGTTCGTTTTTACGCAAAAACATGCTTTCTGCAAGCTAAAGGTGACTACAGTAAAAAAAAGAGAAAACAAAAGATTGAGAGTGGCGCTATTGTCGTATTTAGGTCGATATCGGTGGACGCCAGAGGCCCAGGTTTCAGCGGTGAGTTTCACATCCGAGTGTTCTAGCAACCTTGCCGTGTACTAAAAGTCGGAAAGAGGCTGACGGTACAACGTTCGCTAGTCCGTTTGTTACCAAAGCTGGCGCATCCCCGGTCGCGCCTGCAGAGACCTAATTGCCAAAGCCGGCGAGTCGCCGGGCTGTACACATTTGTGGTTTCAAATTTAACTAATGGATGGTGCGCTATGACTACTTACACTTTCAGAGTTTGGATATATTACCACCGCACTGGTTATGGGTCTTTTTCTCTAATTCATGCACGTTTACCATTGCGACATAGGCGAGAACGCCACAGCGAAAAATATCCCGACATCTATCACCCCACGGCCGCAGATGACAAGTGCAGGAGATTGGCCGTTTTATTCAATTTTCAATCAATGACTTGACATGTCCAACAAACTTTGACCATGTCGAATACGCTGTCGTCCATCTCCGACGCCATACTTGCCAGCGAATTGCAATGTGGCAACCGGTTTGCAGTGCGCGCAGCACCCGTGTTTAAAAGCATTTGACAGAAAGGTCATTGCAGCGTTGCCACAGTTTACTGTTCGAGCCTAGGCTGAAGTGATGATGATGATAGCCTTTATTCTACTTGCAAACGTGGGTTCCGTCTGCCATCGTATAAAGCGGCTTCTCTCTCCGCTTGAGGCTCTAAAAGACACGCTAGATGGACAATTTGGTCATTGCAGGACAACTGGAAATTTGATAATGGTCACACGGACTCAAACTTGCACGACGTTGATTCACATCAAACAAGATATGACATCGTAATAAATATGTTAAGAACGTGTTTCTGCGTAATTTTTTTATTTCACTAGGAACTATCTTTCGGTGAAAATAATTTTGACGCCTCACAGCACAGACGTAATCACCTTTCGTTTTTAATAACAGTTTGATAATGATGAACACAGCTAGCCGGCTCCGATTGTGGTGTGCCAGCAAAGGTGGAAAGCGGGACGAGAGGGAGCGAAATTCGCAAAGCTCATCATGTTGAAAGTCTTACATTTGGTTTCTTTTTGACCTTTTGACGTTCCCTAGCTCTCTCTCTCGTTGTCTTCTTGTCGTCTGCTTCGGGCGCTCTTTCTTATTGCGCAGGAGGTTGCCTACCTACAACAACTAGCCTCCGTTTTGCTGCACGGAACTTCTGAAACGAAGTATAGCTCTCCTGCGCTCCCGTCTTCACTCATAACCAGTCACCGTTTAGGAGCAAAACCATTTGACGTCCTTTTTTTAACGTAATTTGCGACAGTTCTACTTTTCTGAGCTTCATATTTCATTTGTATTCGGGACAGCATTTCAGGATTTATTGACAACATGTCGAAATTCTCCGTTGTTCAATTTATCTCTGAAAATGCTTATGAGATCGTACCCATTCATTGGGTTTCATACGCAAAAACGTATTTGTTGGTGGCCGCCCTCAAGTTATTTCTCCCCAAGAATAACAAATGCGGTGCGCACTGGCGAACCCGTGGACCGAGACACCTGGACGAAGCAGGCGCCAATCAAGTTCCTTTTCACTGGACGTAAGGGTGCTGAATAATCCTCTTTTGCGCAAAGGCAGGTTTAAGAGGACTGCTTTTGCGTTCTGATAAGGTACCTTTTTGTCTTAGTCAGGCCGTTGTTGGTTATCGCTATCGGAGAGCATAATGGTCGACACAAATTTTCAAATATCACATTCGTCAGTGAAAGGAACCTTTCGAAGGATTCAGAGCTTTCACAAAATGCTCATGCATGTCTTATGCATGAGCCACGTTTCACTATCATCACAGGAGCTAATCTGGGATAAAACGGGGACAACATTGATATATATAATTTATCCTCATAAGCTTGAACAGAACGCAAGGGCACAAGAGAGCTGGCATAAATTAAACATTGTGAAAAAAAAAAAAAAAAAAAAACGAGACTGAGGTTATAAAAACCATCACTGCAGAACAGGATCGAGGAGACGTTTCCCCGATCCTCTTCTGCCATGTTGTTTCTCATAAGCTGTCTTTATCTGCGACTTAGACCTGTGTATTTGTGTGTCCGAGATGTAATAATTAAGATGTTTTTTATTGTGTTTCTGTGTTCGTCTAGCAAAAGTTTTGTCTTATGCCTGCAAGCACCCTTTAATTTTATCTAGATTATTCGTTACGTTACAGCATGTGCTCCAAATTTGCAGGCTTTAATTTTCAATGTATGTTCCTCCATCTGCAATACAAGCAGTCAGAGGTATTGCTGCCGCAACCTAAATATCTCAAAGAGTGAGTAATAGTCACTAGCCATTATTTTATTTATAATGACCAAACAAAAGATAAAATAAAGTTATCCTGGTAGGTACAAGTAAATCAACAAAAAGTCAGCTGCTATTAAAGAGAGGAATTTAGAGGTGAATTCAAACGTATTACTTCTTATCCGACAACCATTTAACACTAATATTACAAAAGGCGGCAAGAATCGAAAATTAACTGTAGACAGCGTGTCGTGGGACCAACTATTTCGTCGAACAGCATTTCATTGAAGGCCGTATAAAATATTGTCGGAAATTTCTCTTCTATTTCTTAAAGGGCAACTCCGCTCAATTTCGAAGATTTCGGGATAATGATGTATTCTACATTAAAAAGCCCTAGTAAAAGACACCAGGTCGTTTGCTTCGCGAAAAATGAGATATATATTTTTTTTAAATCTAATTTTAAACACTAACGGAAATCAGAACAAACTGCGGCTCCGTCCGGCAAGATTGGCCTCGGACCGCCAAGAACATGGCCATCACGTGGTACGAGATGTCACTTGATCCTCTACGCAACGACGGGCGGGATTGGGGCGGGCGTGTGCCAGACGCAAGTGTATGTCGTCTGCACCGCACTTTTCGCCACGTTTTGCTGCCTACGACATTCGACGACGTCTGCACAACTGCGGCATATACCTGCCCATGTAGTGTCCATAGTGTGAACGAAACTCCGAGAGACAACAATCACAAACGGTGATACGACCACGGCGGTTGTTTTGTGACGCGGAAGACGGCTGTAATGGCGGAACCACGGAGGGTCGGCCGTACGGCCAGTACGGCTCCCAAAACGTGCGCTGCGGGCACCGCCGTGCAGCGAGAGGAAACGTTGTTGACGTCATCCGCTACGCTCGCACAGAGAACAAGAACAAGCAAAAGGGGGCAAGGGTGATTACGTTTAGCTCAATGTTGGCTAAGCCCACGCAGTAGCCTTGACTTCGTTTCTGGTTGTTGTGCCTGAATTAGCACGCTCGAGTCAGCCGATTCCGGCAACTTGGCTGGTTGCAAAGTTTGCCGGGCCGTTTAATAAACATTTAGACAGATCTGCGTCGTAATATTTGACGTGTGGTGTTTCTAGGCGATACTGAAGAGGACTGCATTGTTTTTTCAAAACCAAAATAGAAGCGGAGTTGCCCTTTCGGAAAATGCCCCTCGCGCCCTTCCTCTTCTGACCCTCTCCCAAAAGTCACGTGAGGACAGCGGCTTCTTTTGTGTCGGCTTATCTTGTACGGATAATCATCAAAAATCACAAAATGAGCGGCTAGCTGCGAGCGCGACAACGACCTTGAGACGTCCAGGTGTCTTCCCCTCGTTGACGCGGGCACGCTCTATCCGCGAGACTGGGGAAGCCAGCGCTGGCCCAACGCAGGCCCGAGACCTCTCGTTGTATCTTTACGTGTATAAATGATTAAAAAAGGTGGCGAGCGTTTATAAGCTCTTTACCCTAAGTTTGTCTTTCGTGTCCAAAAACCTTTTTCTTTTTTTCACGCCGGTAGCGGCAAAGTAAGGGCGAAGCAGACGAAAGCCATCAGTATTACAACTACGAATGTGTCTCTTTAGAAGAATGATATACGTGAAACCCGTTTAGAACGAACCCACGTACATCGAAATATTGTTGATATCGAACTCACGAAAAATTTAAATAAAAATTCATGTAAAAAGCACTTTTTATAACGAACGTCATATTTGCTATATCGAACTTTTTCCAACCGGGAGGCTTCCAAAAAGCGCAAACAATCGTCTTTTAGCCTTCCCTTCCCTCCAAAAAGAAGTGGGAAAGAAAGAAAATTTCAAAAGCTCAAGTGGCGAACAAAATGGAGCGAAGAGAAGCGATTCAGAAGGTGAGAAAGCTAAAAAAAAAGATACTTTGCACGCACGCACAGAAAAAAAAAAACCTTTTCATCCCAAAGCGTTCGCCCACGAAGAGAAGCGATTTAAAAGGGGAGATAAGTTAAAAAAACAAATTCTGCACGCTTGCAAAAACAAAAACAAAAACACTTTTTTGCCCGAGTTACAAGGCGCGATTGAAGAGATGAGAAAGAAAGAGAAGCTCTCGCCTTGCAACGAACGCATCGCAGAAGTTCGCTGTAAATGTTTTTTGCTATATTGAACAACTTGCTATATCGAACTGATCGTAGCGTTTCCTGCTGTTTGTTATAAACGGGTTTGACTGTAGTCGCCTTCACACGCAACCAGGAACTGCGAGAAGGATAACGCGGGCGCAGCGTCCAGCATAATTTGGTCTTTGAATGCCAGTGAGTTTGGGGCTAACTGCGATACAAAGAAGGTGCCGTCCGTGGTGGTTACGCAGTCTTCTGTCTAATTTTTGAGGCGCTATGGGAGAAAGGATGACCAGAGGATTTAGTGAGAGGCGACCTTCTGAACGGGAGTCGTTACCCAGCGAGAGACCGCGCTTTTGTACAACGGCGGCAAGGATTCTAAAAGATGGTGATGTCTTTCTGGTGACGGACGCCTTTCAATCCTGCGATAACCTTGCCACTTGTTTTGGTTCAAAGCGTGGAAACGTCAATGCTTCAAAATTCAGAGTTTATCCTTTCTGTTGTTGAGAAAAAGAGAATTTATTTATTTTGAAGAGAAGGACTTGACCAGCTGGAGTAGCTAGGGACGATTAGGCAGAGTCCTTCGAGCGGCGGCAGACTGTTGCCTTCTGAGCGGATGTCTCTTTCCAGCGGGACGCTGCTCCTTCAGGGCACAGCGGCGGTGGCCTTAGAGCTTCGATACAAAGACTGCACCAAGGACGCTCAAGAATTCGACAAAGCGATAATCACGCGTCTTTTAGTCCCGGTTGTGGGAACATTGAAAGTGTCTTCCGAGGGACTTTGAAATGATGTCGTTTATACATAGATTTGTTGGGGTTTCTTTGCCACTTTTTGTAGTGCGCAGAATGAAAATTAGTTTGCTTTCGAACCATCATGCTGCCATTGTTAATCAGAAGTAACGAGTAATGGGTAACGCAATTTGATAGCAGATACATAAAATCATAACGACATTACTTTACTCGTTACTCATTTGTATTCTAACGAGTACGTCAGTACGTTACTAAAAAAACTAATACGTTACCAGTAACATTGTTACTTGTAACCCGTTAGCTTCTACACTGTGACCCAGGAAGAAACAAAAGTAATTGATGTTGAATGCGAGCTTGCTCCAGTAACTTGTATCTGTTCAGAAGATATTCCCCTGTAAACGACAATCCCCACCGCCTGGGAAGAACGTAAGTGGGCGAACGAGGCGCCTCTGGGTTTTGC
The DNA here is from genome assembly GCA_013358835.2 of Ixodes persulcatus. Taxonomy (NCBI): domain Eukaryota; kingdom Metazoa; phylum Arthropoda; class Arachnida; order Ixodida; family Ixodidae; genus Ixodes; species Ixodes persulcatus. Next base: position 134,682 of record JABSTQ010006914.1, read on the forward strand.
GTCACGCCTGGATTTCAAGGGTCAGACTTACTGATTCCCGACACCAGCACAATTGACGGCTCCGCCCAGGTATTTGGCTGTTTATTGATACGGAGAAGAAGGGGAAGAGCCCGACGGCTCGCGGCCGTAGTGCGTTCTGGCTCGCGCTCTGGCGGGCAGTCAGATTAAAAACCCAACGCTGAAAACCACCCCGTGTACGGAGTCTAAAACACGATAATCATCAAATGGGAGTGAACGTAAACGCATAATTATCCGGTACAAGGTTTCGCTTGATTCCTAAACGAGTAATGCCGGCGTCCAAGTATACCTTCATATCAAATTGTTAAAAAAGAGCGCGACGGCTCGCGGCCGTGGTGCGGTCTGGCTCGCGCTCTGGCGGGCAGTCTTATTAAAAATCCACCGCTGAAAACCACCCTGTGTACAGAGTCTCAAATACGATAATCATCGAGTGGGAGTGGGCGTAGACGTATAATTATCGATACAAAGTTTCGCTTGATTCCTAAACGAATAATGCCGTCGTCCAAGTATACCTTCATATCAAATTGTTAAACAGAATTGTAGAGAAGATTGTGTGTTTCTTTAAAAAAGATTTCGGCCCCTCCCATCCGGTCCGCTTTTCTATAGGCCTCAAATAACGCGGGCGAATCTTTTCTTTTGTCGCATTTTCATTTCTCCGCTTCTGCAAATTATGAATGTGGTAGATTGGTCCAGTGGCATATAGCTCACTTTTTGAAGGGAACCGAAAATAAAAACGGACCAGTACAAGCAAAACTATGCAAGACACTTGAAGAGAGCCTGTCGTAATGAAAATGAACTGCTCTAATGTAGTAAGTCGGGTCAGTGAGTTTCATAATTTTTCATCCTCTTTTGAAAGGCTCCGGAAAAACAAGAAACCAGGACAAGCTGAGTGACGCAAGGCGCCTCGTATCGTTCAGATTGTCCCGGTTTTTTATGTCCTTTCGTCGCTCCTCTAAACGCACAGTGTTCGGTTTCTAAACGCTGTTTTTATTTTGGCACGGAAATAAGACAAAATATGTAATACTTTTTTCGCGCCAGTGCAATGCAATTTTAGACTTCTATTTCCAGCAATCTGCTTTCCTCCATGCTTCCATCATGACAGGGGATCTGTCGGCGGCTTTGCAACTGATTTGGGAGAACCGGGGGAACCTCGTGATGTCGCGGTGTATGTGTGTTGACGGGGGACCGTTCGGCAACTTTGAGCTGACGCCGTATGAGCTTATCGTTGGCTGGAATGTGCGGCGGTCTGGGAAAAGGAAGAAGGAAGGGGGTAGGGCTTTTGGGAAAATGAAGAAAAAAAGAGGGGGACAAAGGGTAGCGAGTGACATATAAGTTTGTCCAGTGAAATAATGTTTTTAGCTGAGGAAGTGGCCGAGTGGGCTAACTAGGGTGCCTACATGTTTCCGCCGCTCCGCTGTTTAGGGTGGCGGCAACGTTTGTGAAACCTGTTGCTGACAAACCAGTGTTGCCTACCTTGTCACCATGGCAACCTGCGCTGTTTTCGTCGACCATTTTGTTACACTCGCCGGTAGTGCGCTCGCACTACGCCGCAAATCCTCGTTAGGGTCAGGGAGCGCTGCACCACTCTCGTTCCAACGGCGAGGCTCTGGCGTGCGATACCGGTCGGATGCGTTTCATTTTGTCGCGGGATCTCGCGTTTCGTTTAAAGCAACGCACACTTCCTGCTCGCAACTGCAAAATATGAAACACCCGAATAAAGAGAGCGACAGCCACCACGACCGCTATCCTGCTAAGCCTCCGACTCCTCTCGTGAACGGAAACAGAATTAAGTGGTATCACAGTGTTGCCGGGGTTTCGAGACTACAGAAACTCAACGTTGTTTACGTTTAGCGAAATAATAAGTGGAAAATATTGGCGGGGGGAAAGTATCTGGGAAAGCGTAACAAGAAGTTGGCGCCACCCTAAAGCGGAGCGAAAGCATGTAGGCACCATAGGGCTAACCCGTCTCAGCTCAAGGCTGTATCAACATACAAAGCAAGACACTTTTTTTTTTTTCGTTTGAGACTTTGTCTCTTTTGTTCAGTGTTTTTTCTTTTGTACGTAACCCCTCCAGTCTCTAGTCTACAACTATGCTCAATTTATTTCTCACGTACGTAGATCGGGCAATCAGGGAGCAACTGAATGATTCCGCGCCGGGCTGCTGGCCGTACCGTTATGTAGATGACTACCTAATCATGCATCAAGAGCAGACAGACCCTGAGACTATCCTGGAGGCCTTCTCGTCGGGCCCCGCAGGCCTCGTCTTTAAAAGGGAGGACCCCTCCGACGGAACTCTCTAACTCTTAAACCTTCGTTTGGCGATCCATCCCTGGGGAATCTGCTGGGAGTTTAGCCGAACGACGGAAGAAGCCAGTTCTGCATTTCGCTAGCGCTCACTCTAAGACCGTTAATTAAACCAGGGCTTGTCAAGTCCCTTATGACGTCAGCGCGTTCTAGATCCTGCCCCCGTTACGCTGAGAATAGTGTCCGGCTGCAGACGCGGAGTTTGAAAAAGGACGGCTTTCCCGATGACCTGCTGGACAACTCGCTCAAGAGGCTAATTTTCGCCTCTCCTACTCCGACACCGGCACCCAGACAAGGGAAGAAAAAGCTGGCCGTCATTCCTTATACACGCAACACAGCTCATCGGCTAAAAGCGCTCGCGTCAAGATTCGCAGTAGGGTTGCCGTTCAGCTGCAATTCAAACTCAGGTAACAGAATGGTTAATTGCACTCCCCAAAATATGACCTGCTCTAAGATGCGCGGGAATCAGCTTTTCCCATGTAAAAAAGAGAGGGTCTACTCCATCCCGTTCACCTGCGGCGGAGAATGCATAGGCCAGACTGGCAGGTTTATGAACAACCGCCTGCGGGAGCGGGAGGACTCGGCGCGGCGCACTCGATCGTAGTGCATCCAGACTCGGAAGTAATCCGTTACAAGCAGCGGGATTACTTTAATTAATTACTTTTCTTGTAATTTAATAATTAATTCGTTACTTTATTGAAAATGTACTTTGTAATGCAATCTTGTTACTTCTACAGTAACGAATTACAGAAATTACTCGTTAAATTTTTCCGTCCCATCAAAAAGAGAAAAATAGTGGAAGAACGGATATGCAATGGCCATCTCGCTTTTAGCATGCCAACACAAGACTCGGGTGAGGTGCTGGCGTGGGAAAGGAAAAGAATTCACGGAAAGCACAAAAGCCCAGCCAGAGCCCGTTTCGGGACTCGTTTGTACGGTCAGCCAAGCTGGGCGGATTCGACTGTCTACATGAAGGTGACAGGCCCCGACCTCTTGGAAAACGAAGGCACTGCTTTGAGCGCACAAAAGAGCAGAAAACTAATGGCCCATAAAACCTTCGCGTGGGGTTCGTGAGGACTAGGGCCGCGAACACTCTGACCGTGGTGCATGCGTCCGCTCCCCTCCCCCCTCTCGCCTCCTCCTTTCTTCCCCACCCCTCTGAGTTTTGTCCCCCAAAAAAACAATGAGTGTTCCTTTTTTTCGTTTTTTTTTGTTGTTGTTACACGAAACCGTCTTTTGCTTGTTAATGTTTCTGCCTACACACGCCCCCCCGCCCCTCCCCCGGCAAATACGAAAAAAAAGCTCTAATGAGACCTCGCCCCTGCTCATCCTTGACAGCGCTGTGAAAGCTAAATAGTGGCTGGAACAACCAGCCATGTGGCTTCTTTCACTTGAATTCGCACTAGCAGATGCATAGGGCAAAAACATAAGGGGTGCAATGGCAGCAGTTCCTTGGAACAAAAAAAATAGCATCAACCCTGCTGTCAGTTTAAACAGTAGCTTTCGACAGGAGGCAATAAGCTGGTCGGAGGGCACAACACAACGGCTTGGGACATCCAAGCTGGGGTCCTCGTCAGTGCATTGCACCTGCGGAAACTTAGACCGAAATTTTGGGGAAAGGGAACACAGTCCGAGTTTTCTGAGAATAACAGTGGCTGACTTGAAAATGGAGTTGAGAAGCCCCCTGTAAACGCGTGAAAGACATAGAAGCGTGCTGTTCATTGAAAATTGTGCTATTTTAAATAAGTTATAAACGGCAAAATCAGTTCAGCTGAGAGATTGTGCATTAATATTTCGTGTGAAGTCTTGATTTTGATAAGTTTAATGATCAAGAAAGAAGATCAAGTAGGTCATTTGATCGGATAACAGCCTTCATCAAAAAGGAGTATTTGAAATGTACCCAGACGCAAGTACCGCATCTTGGTCTCACAGCCAGTCCGATTTAGTGGGTAAACCAGCTCCTATTTAGGGCAACATGCAGCAAACATAGAAAAATCATATCTTCAGAGCAATAGTGTTTTGAAGCTCGCCGATTCCAAACTCGAATTAATTCGAATGATGTGCGTGCCTCCACCACCCAGGTGCATTCGTCACATGTTCATGGAATTTAGTTCTGTCATTCGTGTATACAACTCTAGGCTCCTTTATCTTGAGCACATGTTTAAGTCCTTTTTAATTTTATAAATTCGTTCTCCTGAAATTATTAGCCTAAAATAATGCGTACATAGTACTGAATGTGTTGCATTTTTTTTAATTTTGATGGGGCCCGATATTTTCCCCTTCAAACACGCAGTTCATGGTGTTTTCGTGTTTCTTTGGAGTAACGCAAAAGTAACGAAGTAATTAATTCAATAATGTTTACAGGGAGGAATTTGTAAAGGCAATTCATTACTTTTTAGGCCAAGTAATTGTAACTGTAAATAATTACTTTTTTGAAGGAACGGGCTCAAGTCTGGGTGCATCGGCGTGCGTGCGGTGGGTGTTCGCCCAGGTTTGAGCACACGCGCGCCTTAGGGTTTCACAGCCAAAGATTTGAAAGAGAGGTTATAGATCGTCTTGTACGCCATAAAGGGCTTAGATGTAAACGCTCCCAATCCCTCGCTGATGCTCTCCGAACGAGAGATTGCGTTCTAGGTCCCCGAGCGTTCCAGTTTGGGCTAGACGACCGTGGCGGATAACTCGTTCGTCGTTCCTCCTGCCCTGTCGGCTCCTTTCGTATCTTTCCGCTTTCGGTCTCCGTCCCCCCCACCCACACACACACACACCCCTTCCCTATCCTTCCTTCGAATATCGCTCACTCCTTCTGTCAATCGCCCTCTCCAGAATGGGGAGCCGCTGAGCGGGCGGACGTCGGTTTATGTGTGGTGGGACCTGCGGTGGTTGTGTGGTTCTGTTCGCCTAATTTCTTGCGGGATAAAATGTCTTATATCTTTTTAATTTTTTTAATATAAATAATCTCGTTTCCGCGGTAGCACAAGGAAGGAAAGGTGTAGCCGATGGAGCGGTAGTTGTGTCGTCTTGCAGGTGGCGAGATTTTTTTTGCGATTTGTATGTTGTGTTAACGGAACTTCATGAAAAACCAGGCTGACAAGTATCACGCTGCGTAAATATACCCAAAACAAGTTAGCGTTATTATTGAAGGAGTTAATATTTTTTACCGCCACGTCAAAATAGAACTTAAGTCATTTTGCACCGCGTTGATTGCTGTATTGGTGTTCATGGGTTTTTCAATATTCTTGCTGCGGGTTTTTGATTTTTGAGTGGTCAACATTGATGCGGATCCCCACTAAGTGCAGTACGTGATTTAAAGAAAACAATGCGTATTCGTGAACTTGTTTTCTGTGTGATCAATTCAGCGCTAAAAGGATGTGTATAGTTACACATCAAAATACCCCTTGAAAACGTTCACAACGCCCTCAGCCGGCGCTGATAGGCATTATGGGACACGCTGTCGAAAACGATGGACAGATGGAGATTGCTTGCTCTCTTGTGTCATGATGTAGCCGGAGAAAAGAGGGAGGCGAAGCGAGGCAGCGCGTGGCCTTCTGGGATTGAGAAACTCACTCTTGAAACCTCGGCCGCTAGCGTCCACCGAGACTGAAAGGTAACGCAAACCATTGTCTGAAAAGGGGAAGAGAATTTTCTACTAGCCGTGCCCTTTCCCTCTCAAAAGTTCTCTTTTTCCTCGCTTCAATTGAATCGGGCGCGACACGTGACCGTTGTCCTTCCCATGATCCCGCGCGATTCGCTGTTCTGCTAGAAACCAACGCCATCACCGGGCGAGGCTTAGCGGTGGCTCCGTTGCTTGCGGCCTGACCGTTTTCTTTTTTTTTATTAGGATTTTGACGGCAACGTGATGCCATCATGTTGTGCTAAGGATCGCACAAACAGCATTGCGAAAGAAAACCGTTTTTGCCGTCCCACAGGGAAAGAAATTCTTCAGCGACGAAGACAATTGAGTTTTAGTGAATCGTTTTGGCTCTCCCGCTACGCTATACGCTAGAGCGACGAAGCTACTGCGCATGTGCGCTGCTAGCGGAAACATTGCGGAGCTGCGGAGGCTAGCGGAGGCTTATATCGGACCAATATAGCGAGGTGCGTAGCGCGGCGTGCTAGCGTGGGTCTCGTGAGAACGAGACTTGGCGAGATAAGGGCTGGGAAAGCCAGCGAGGGACGCAATTCAAGATGGTCGCCACGCCGCGCCAGTCCGGTCTGTGTGCCTCGCGAGATCCGGACATTTCGGTATAGGAAAATTCGGTTTAGGGCGTTTCGATGCGGTCTTTTCGGTGCACGGACTTTTCGGTGCACGGACTTTTCGGTGTGGGACTTTTCGGTGCGCGGACATTTCGGTGCTTGGACTTTTGGGTGTACGGACATTTCGGTGCACGAAAAATCAAAATCACGATTTTTTTTTTTTTTAGTTTCCTCTAAACGTATAAAGCACTATTTCACACAAAAATTAATTTTTTTCGCACTTTATAAGTTTTAGAACTTGGTAATGTATTTACGGTCACTTACTGATATACTACCTAAGTGAATTTGTTAGGCGCAGTACCATCCTGCGTGAGGATTCGAGACGGTGGACATTATGGTTCGTTTGTCGGTGTCTCTTTTCCAACGGACGCACTAGTCGCATCACTTGATGTTTACACGTTGAGGTCGATACAGACGTTCTCGGCGCCTTCTGTAAAGGTGTGGGCTTTATTATTGGTAATCTGTGTAGGAATAACAGCAGGCTTGAGATTGTTGAAAATTATCCAGGACATGTGATGTGACTTGTGCGTACGTTGGAAGAGAGACACCAACAAAGGAACCAAAAAGTCCAACGTCTCCAATCCTCACGCTTAATGGTACTGCGCGTAACAAAGTCGCTTAGGTGGTGTATCAGTAAGTCGCCGTAAATGAATGACCAAGTCTAAAAAGTATAAAGTGCGAAGAAATAGATTTTTAGCTAAAATAGTGCTTATTACGTTTAGAGAAAAAAAAGAAAACTCGTGATTTGGATTTTTGGATTTGGAGTCCCTGCACCGAACGTCCGTGCACCAAAACGTCCGCACCGAAACGCCCTACACCTAAAACTCCTAGACCCCCCCCCCCCCCCGGCCCCCCTTTAAGAAGTATCATCAGCCAACGTCCACGTCTCTCACACGTTTAAAGATAATATTAATAATGATAGCTATTTCCACATAAAAGCGACATCCTGGGTGGCGTGCAAGGCTGTACAGAAAGACGAAATCCCGCACGCAAGTGACATGTCAGCACGCTTCTGCGCTGCCTCAACTCGAATGTCCATGTCAGGTGTCAGCCACTGCTTATTCGCTGATTCCCTATCCCCAAGGTTTCGGTCTAACTTCCCGCATACACAGTCCGCTAACGAGAATCCCCACCGGCCCCAACTGGAACTTCCTCCAGCATTTTTATTTTTAAGAATGCGGCTTAGAAGTCTCCCCTGCCTGCCCGTTGTTTGACGTCGAAGGTGACTAGGGTTTTTGGCCGATCTTCGTTTAAACTGACAATTTTGCTGTTACAATAAGCTGCCGGTGTCAAATCGCGGACGCATCTTCTGCTTAGACGAACCCGCTAGTGGAAAGTCACGTGGCACAAAGCGCATAGCTGGTTGAACTATAATATTTAGCTTTTACAACGTTCAGGCGTGAACAGGGGCCAGGCCACGCGCTGTTCTTTGTGTGTTTGCGGGGTGGCCGCGCTTGGGCAGAAACATCAATAAACGATCAAACACAAAAACAAAACGCAGACAGCTGGTTATCATTTGAGCCCGTTCTTGTTTCGAGCTTCGCACAAGATCCTTTCTCAAAGCGGCTTTCTCGGTTGGGCCCGCCGCCTTTGGTCGTCTCTCGTTACATCTTTCACGTTTCATCCTCCAAGAAGAAAATAAACAAATTAGGGGCACTTCGAGGTGACGGTGTCATGGCTTGGTCACCGCATATGCCTTAAGAAGCTTCTTCGAGTCCGCCCCTCCCTCCTCCCAACTGGCCTACACGAATGCGCTCACATACACACGCGCACGCTCTTTGGTCCCCGGTTTGGATACGTCCGTTCTGCTCCTGAAACGTGCAGCGAAGGTCAGGACCCGCTTCTTGGGTTGTCCCGAAGTGGTCGCAGACGCTGGGCAATAAAGCACCCAAACTGCATCTTTGTGGGAAAGCACGGCTTCTGTACCTCCCTTCTCCCGAGCCGCGGGAGAATGCACTCAGAGTGCCCCCCCCCCCTTCCCCCCACCACTGTCTCGCTAGGAACACTGCGCTGTCGCGTTTTCCATGAATTCCTTTTCTCTTCCTGGCTAGCACTCCCTCCGCCGCAAACCTGCATCTAGTGTGACCGTGTTAGAAGAGCGGATATAACTGCATTGCCCTTCTTCCGCAATATCTTTTTTTTTCGCCGGATGGTAGAAATGTAACGAAGGCTAGCCCACATGGCGTGCTTTTCCAGGCGTCTAGACGCGCGTCTCGGCTTGGCGCGCGCGCTAAGCCAGACGCGTGCGCCCAGTCAAGCCACACGCAGCACTACCGGGCCAACGTGGTCACGTTGGCCCGATAAGTGTGGAGGGTAAGGAGGAAAATGAGAAAGAGGCGAGGCTATAGACCTTTTTCACAAGGACGGCGCCATCTTGAAATATCTTCACTTCCAGTATGGGCGAAAACATTGTTATGCCATCTTTACGCCAATAGAATGCATTTAGGAGATAAGTGTAACCGTCACCCATTATCGTTTTGTCTCCCGTTTATTTTTTTGACTATTTTGCAGGTTGAAACGTTTTAATATTTTTTCGTCGCCCATACCGGATATGCCTGCTTGGCGGTCGGGGGCGAGAGTAAGCGGAAAAGGTCTATAGGGGAGCATGGCTTGTGGAGGCTACACGGAGGGTAGAAAAAGCGAACATGAAGGCACTCTAGGAGGAAGTGGCTGAGTGGGCTAACGCGTTTCAGCTCATAGCGTGGAGCGAAAGCTTACGCTGGGAACCTCCTGGGTTCGATCCCCGCCGCCCCCGCCCGTTTCGATCTGGATGAGTTTCGTACCGCCACGCGTTCGTGTGATCACTACTGCGTGACGCACGTCAAAAACCCCAGGTTAGCGGTTGTACTGCACTGGCTAAATTTCTCATCTACAGATAAGAGACCGATTACCCGTTGAGGCGCATCTCCATCAAGGCTGCATAAACATAAAGAGCAAACCAATTTTGTTTTGGAGGCTACACGGCTGACTTCATGCCCCCTACCCTTCCTCCCCCTCTGATCTTCTTGGCAAACATTCTAAATACGGCAACAAAAAAAAAGAAAAGAAGGAAAGCTTTGCAGTTTGTGGTGTTGCGAGCGAAGGGTGCGGCCTCCTGCTCTGCCGCTTTGTCGTGAGGACAAAACTGACCAAGGAAGCGAGCGAGCAGGAGGATATGAGGGATTTCCGTGGGGTTTCATTTTTGGTGAACAACACAACAGAAGAGCCACGGTAATTGTCATTTTTTTATGGAGATTTTTCTCGGTGGCTTTGGGGCTTGACTGATATCGAATTGGCTTCGACAGCTTCGCCCTCCAGTTTTATTCAATTACAAACATAATAGCCATTTACTTACAAATGAAGCAACGATTAGCACGTTAATCAATAAAGAACACAATATTCTATTAAGAAAACGACGTTAATAAAATTATTGCGAATAATTGCTTTAGAATTCTGTTTTACACGAGTCTCCGTTTCACCTTATGTTGTACCGCAGAGACGGCTAGAAGCGCGAACTCATAGCGTTGGGAGCTGCTCCTAGCGCACGAGAGCATGTGCCGATTTGATGTGCCCCTAGAACAAGGAGCTCGTGTTTGTAGCCTTTCCTGCGGTGCATCATACGGTGAAATAGAATATATTATAGAGTGTTAGTAGATCGTGTTTTCAGGCCACGCTAATCGTAGCGGGAGCTCGCGCTGCCACATCGATGCATGCTCTGAAGCGCGAGCTCGTAACGGTAGTGGGCCTTTGAAAACGATCTACTAAAACTCCCTAGTGTTCCGAATGAGCCGCTAGTGGCTTTGCGTTAGCTCTCGTAACGCTGTAGTCCATAGAGGGTTGCGAACGTTCTACTAAAACTTAAAATGGTGGTTCTGCTACACTACATAGAGCGGAGGTCGTAGCGGCAAGCGCGGCGGGAGGGATTGAACGACATACTAAAACACTCTAATGGCTCAACCGGATCGGCCGGAAAAGTTTCGACTGCCTCCGAGGGGGACTTTTCCAGGTAAGTCGTTGTAAAACTCTGAATCGTATTACCTGTCTCTTTCGGTCTCGCCGATGAAGATCGACTAATAAGAGCTTTCGACGAGATAAGCAAGGTACTAAATTACCGGCACGAAGAACATTGGCACGTCTTTTTCCACGTATTAGATAGTGAAAGCTGACTCGCTCGCTCTTAGCTCGCTTGCATTGAGTCGGCCGAATTAAGAACAATTCGTGAGAGACAGGGGTGCTACTAAAATAAAGAGGGTTGTAGTGTTACCAGGAGCGTATTGCGTCAGTGAAAGAAGAGTCACCAACGATCGAGCAACTTGCACATTTGTTGTGCAACATATTTCGGCGATCGATGCTTCACAAGTGGCAACTAAAAATATGTGCTGCTGCATTCATTTTTCAGGATCACTTCACGAACAATCAGTTTGAGCCAGCGATCTTGGCAAAGACTGGCCTCAGGGAACTCAAGCCATTTACAACTCCTTACATTTTTTCTCACCGACCTCTTCCGAATGTGCAATATTTTGCCTTGTAACGACATATATTTTCTTGTCGTCATCTTTGTATGTGATTTGTCATCTGTGATTAATAAAACATTTATTGACAATGAAAAAAAAACTGCTATTGCCTTTTTAAGGCTTTGCTGAAAGATCTCTCTCTCCTCATTTGTAACTCATGCAGTAAGGAACGCCCGCGGGTGTGCGGCAGAGCTTAAATGCCTTGCAAGTGAACTCAAGGGCGTACCTTGGGCGTGAGGACGTCAAAACAATACCTTGAAACAGGGTAAGGATGAAAAAAGGCCTCGCTAATAAATGGGCGAAATAAGAAACGCACAGCCAAGGCAACCGAGCACGCTATTTTTAATTCTAACTGAGGCGATACGAGTGAGTATATTTGGTGGGTAGTTATATGTACGAGGCCCGTAAATAGCAGTCGTCGCATGTGCACTGTCTTGGATAGTATTCGACGTTTATAAAAGGTGTACGAAGTAAACCAAGCTGCTCGTTTGGCTAAACGAGCGGTATTGCTTAAAATTACCGAAAAGCCCTGGTTTTGCACGTGTCGTGGTGTTGTTTATTTGCCTAACTCGAGTGATGCCGAGTCTGCAAATGCACTTTGTTCAAGAAAATTAAAAGTTTTAGCAGAACGTACGCTATGGACTGTGAGTGTTGCGGGCGCGTGCTCAATCCATGCTCAAAGTGACCGCACGAGCTCCTGCTAGCAACGCGGTCCTCCTACGAACCTCTTTACACTCAGGGAGAGGTGCAGTCTATCGTGTGCCTGCTCCGGCCTGCTCTCAGCTCTTGCTGCAATAAACGGGTAAACAAAATATAATTTTGCAGTGCATGCCGATGTCCCAATATATTCAAGACTACATTGGCATTTTTTTTTTTAATGTTCCGTGTTTAGCAGAATCGGAGAAAGCTTGTCTTCACACCCGAGAGATTCCAACTCTGGTCGCGTTATTATATTTGCCGATCAAGACGTCTTCACGTGCTTTAGAGCTCGAACAAATGTGCGCAAACGCCATTTTTTTCACGTTCAGAAAAAAAAACTGTCTTCATTATAAAAAAAAGGAAAAGGAAAAAAAAAAAACTCTAGTCCGCCGTATGCAATAGCAAACAAGTACGACCTGGCACGCAGGCGCACGCGCCATGTGGGCTTCGCCCAGATATGGCGGCGGGGGGCGTGGCGCAGAAGGAGGGCAAGGAGGATAGCTTTCGATGGAAAGGAATAAAACGCGGGCAGAGGAGGAATTAAACTAATTACGATAACAGCTAAACCCTTTAGCGATGAGTTGAAATATGAAAGTTGCTTCCTATGGCTATCTGCTAGTCACTCAATGTTCCCAGAGTTCGAAACTCTCAGGCTCGAAGTGCCAAAACGACGGCTCAATTTTTTTTTTTTTTTTACTGTGGATACAGTTGCTTAGAGAGGGGTAGCTGGTCCACTCGGCCATGGAACCGGTCTTGGTGAGGGGACCCGCAAACGTTGGAAAAATAACAGAGGATAGCGGTAGCGCTGTAGTCGACTTTCCCTTAACAATAGACAGTTTTAGTATAGCGTTGCTGGCTCTTACGTAGGCAATACGCAATAATATAGCCTGCGCTAGAAACGACCCGCTCGGACCGAGTTTAGTTGTGCGTTACGTTTCCGAGTGAACACCTCGCATGATCTTGGTTAAATTCGCCCGAGCCGTAGAATTCCGCGTGATTAACCATCATGCTTCTCCCAAAAAAAAAAGAAAAATGAAATTGATAACGTGGAAATCATTTTATTTCAAATTAAACCAAGCCGCAGCTGCCTCGTCAAGCGAGTTTTTCTGCAGGGTAGAGAGGCTGCGAGTACGAGTGCGTAGCCAAATTCGATCACGGAGTCTCCGTCAATCGTCTCGTGGAAACGGCACCCTTCATCAATACTATCGCGGAATGAAATCCGTGACCTACTGATGGCCAGTTCATAGCGACCAGTTCGGCGATTTCTTGAAGTTCGTCCGTCGGCGATGAACTGTGCGAATAGGCTTAGCGTTGAGCAGATCGCAGCGTTGACGCACATTGCGAGCGGTGAACATTTTCACTGTGCACTCCTTCAGCTGCACGGCGATCTGATTCGACCGCGGTAGGTCCCGGAATGAATTGCCGAGCTGAACACCACACAATTTCACGTAACACTGTGCTTCCCGAATACCCTATCACCCTTTCTGCGCCAGTCGAGGTAACTGCCATCTTGATACTGGTGCTCTCGTTGGGCCCGGGATCTCTCGAGACCTTCCCGCAAAGCCCGCTAACCCGCAACGCAAGATCCCCAGCGTTGCGTGCGTACGCAATACGCTAGCTCTTCTATTGCGTTCTGCGCATGCGCACTCACAACACGCAATTTCCTTGCGTACGCAAAGCTCTAGAGTACGGTTCACTAAAACTCTTTAATATCGCTGGCCGTGAACTGCCAGCGTGTTGCGGTCGCTCCGAGTTCGCGGCCTTTCATTTAATGTAAGGAGCATCCGCTTTCTGACGGTGCGAACATGTTGCGCGTACTCTACTATGAAACCCGAGATGAAAAATTAAAACAAAAACGGTCGAGGCAAACGCGGCGGGGGGTTTATGTACCACAAAGCGTGAGTGGATACACATTCCGGTAAAAGCTAGAAAGAAAAAACACGTCCCAAAGTCCAGAGTGTTTACAGGCGGTAGTCCCGCTGGTTAATCCTCTCTAAGGTTCACCACACTACTTAGACAGAAAATGGGCACGCAAATGCCCAAAAAGGAAACATCCCCCAACAGTACAAAAGCTATTCCTACTTTTCACTGAACCCACGTAGTTTTCTTCTTAATACATTCCGCTTAACATCAAACCGGATGTCAGGACAATGAAGAGAAATAAATACACTTAAAATAAACTATACCAATGAGTATGTCTCCCGTAAAGCGGACCGTACACATAAATAACACTGTTAAATATGTTTCCTAAGGCACTTTCGCCACGCAAATGATTCTTTAGACAGATTGAGTGATCTGACTCTGAGGAATTCGTCTTTCTATATTAAGAAGGGAAATATCACGTCGGTGTCATATCGTCGCAAGAGGAACGGAAGGACAAGTCCATGACCGCGCTCCAGACCGACTAATCTGGTTATTGTTAGCGGTCCTGAAGGATGCAAAAACTATCTTTAATAAAAAGCACTAACTGCTGTCTCATAATGTAAAAAATGTGTGTATATATATGTATATATATTCTGCTAGCAAAAAGGGAATTCTGTGCGATTTTGGGCAACGATGAAATAACTTCCACTTGAAAAGGGATACAGTTTATGGACAGCGATAAAGAATTGCACTCGTCTTATGGAAAGCACAGGGCCGTACCCAGGGGGAGGGTTTCGGGGTTCGAACACCCCCCCCCCCCTCCGAAATATATTCGAGCCCCCCCCCCCCCTTTCACTGTCGGCTGGGGAAGGGAGAGCGATGGGGCGCATTTCGAAAGAGGCCAGGGGTGGCCTCGATTTCGCTAAAGTCACTGAATCGGGAGACCCAGTGGGGGACCCCCTGGAGTTTCAGCGATGCTGCCTGTTTATACAACGCAGCATTAACCAGAGGCGCGTGAATTCCAGCGCGTCTTCGCCGCGCCCCGAAAACCGCACCGCACCCGGCCACGACCGGTCTTTTCGGAACCACTCCAATAGCGCCCTCCTGTTTTCCCCTCTCATCCAAGTGCCTGAGTGCCATCCCCTTCGGCAGAAGATCCCCGGGAGCCTCGCTTCTCCATCCTCATACAAGGCTCCGTTCCACTGCACGGTGGACCGTAGCGAATGCTAGAGATCGTTTTCGCCAATAGAGGGCTGAGAGAGAATCACATGACCTTGAGATTCGCGTAGCACACTACAGAGGGTAAGGTGACACTCGGAGCTGGATTGGCTGGGATGGCTCGTAGCGCCCTCTGCGGTCCATTATAAGGTGACACAGAGGAAATGTTCGCTCGAGCAATAAACACGTACGTTTGAGGGAAGCTCGTATCGTTTTCTTTTCGTTAGGCTAACTTCCCAGAACACCGCTAGCGTGCGACGCCTGAGGGGCTTTGGGGGGCCTGCCGGGAGTATGGGGTGTTTCGCGCCGTGAAAAGAGGATGGAAGGAGAATGACGAAGATTCGTTCCGAGCTGTGTCTATAGTCGCAGGGTTCCGAGTCTCAACGGACCCTGTGGAGGATGCGCGGGGCTCCTGTTAGGGAGCTGGAAAAATATATACGGCTGTATATATTTTTCTTATTCTCTTACACCCGGTTCCGTCTCACCCGTCATGTTTACTGGGGCGGAGTTTGGGCAAATAAATAAATTTTGGCTGTAAGCTGAACGTAAGCTTTGAAATAATTCACTCCCGCTGTGATGGTGCATGCGGAACATTTCGTTGCTCGCTGTTGTTAATTATAGGCCGATCACATGCTTCTGTTTTTAAAAAAAGTGAATACAAAAAACGGCCATTCAAGATGGCCACCGTGTTCCAGAACCCCCCCAAAAGAAATTTTGTTTGTACGGCCCTGTAAAGCAGGAAGAAAAATTTGATTTATGCTTAGCGCCCACTCAGAGCTCGTCAAAGTAACTGTCTGTCATTCGTAGGCAATGCACTAAAATATGCTTGTATTCATTGTGTATGTGGTTTACATAGCAATCAAACGACCGATTACAATGTCAGCTGGCTACAGTTTGAAGTTCAATTACGAAAGCCCCCAAAGTGTTTCAAAGTTACATAGTGTGCTACCGTGCTTCTCTGGTTTCTCGTGGAAATAAAAAAAAAAAGCTTTTCTGCAAATTTTTTTTTGGAGTGCTGCTTTTAAAACGGACTTCCGGATGAGATGGATAACACCGTTTTACTTCGAACATAAACAGGGATATAACAAAAAATGTAAGGTTCCGTCACTGGCCTGCGTTTCGGAGTTGTTTACAAGATTCGGTGTGGTCCCGACATGTTCATGTGTTATAACCGCTTCACGGGACAAAAGCGGGAATGTTAAAATTAGACTCTTAGTTCCGCATGTGCGGATCAAGGTAATTTACATTCCCCTCTTTAGAAAAAAATCTCCAGCTTTCCCCGAGGCTTTTTTTTTCGATTTGCTTTTACTCTTATTGATTTCCAGATTTAAAGGGGCCATGAAATTAAATAAAAAAATGGTTTGGGCCAGTTGGTACATATCGATTAAAAGATTAAAAGGCGTGGCTAAGGTGGTTTATGAGATTCCTTTTAGTTGCGGCCAAGTTTACCTCGGTGAGACCGGCCAATGCCTTAATGAAAGAGCGCGGGAACACAAGCTAACCGGACGCAATAATTGGGGTGAGCATCTTGCGGAACACTGCGAACGATGAGGGTGTGAACCTTTATTGGAGCACACAAGGTTTATTAAGAGAGGGAACAAGAAGATGGAAAGGGGATTAATCGAAGCTTTTGGTATACACAATCGGCTGACAGATGCGTAAGCAGCCATCCCTTTATCTGCTCAAAAAGAAATTGTGTTTCTTGAGGGCTGCGTATGATGAGCGATAGGAACCTTTATCTGTTGCATGTGTTTAGGCGATGGGGATCGAGAGCTTGATAATGTTTCGTGTTTTATTAAATCCGTTGGACGTTGACGCTTGTCCGTGTCGTACGTGGTTCTTTTTTCGTTCTGTTCTGTTCGCGCCTTTTATCCTTTTAATTGACATGAAATGAATTTTGGGCTGGGATAAATGATTTTACATTGGAATTTTACTGTTCGCATATCGTTTAGTTGGCCAAAATACAGAGGGTAGAAAGTCAAAAGCCAGCTTTTCGGTACGAACATTCGAAAATATAGGGGACTATTTTGTACCTCATTTCCCTTGAAAGCTCTCCGCCTTTTCACTGTGATACATCCGCTGTACTCAGAGCATGTCAGCGTTACCCAAAGCATGTCAACGGTACCCAAAGCATGTCAGCGGTACCCAAAGCACGTCAGCCGACACGAGCTCAAGCATTGGACACGAGAACTGCGTTATGGGCTCGTCATCAAATATTTTGATTCGCGTTCGTGGTCAATGAGTGCCTTGACGGAACTTATTATCACTTGCGAATGACATGTTATATGGTTTGCTCAAAAAGCACGGTGAAAGCTTCGAGTCATCGCACCGGTGCAAGAGCATGTCACGACCACGTCATTTCTCAATCCACTTTTGAGTTGAGGATTAAAGCTAAGGAGGAATGAAAAATCATTTCATGACTCCTTTAAGCGAATTACAATATGAATATAAATCGAAAGGGGGGGGGGGGGTTATTACGTGAGTGGGATGCTCTGCTAATCTTTGAGGATGTCACTTTCAGCTGGGTCATTGGGTGGTTATTTTTTGTCTCAGCGGCACGGTAGCGTGATAGTGCTCATAACGGCGCGGAAGCTGCTATCGCACCACTCACCCAATCAGAGAACCACACGCAGCAGTAAAGCACGTGAATAATAGGCCGTTTCATGATACTCCTCAAACATATGATTTCGGAACAATTCTTTTCAAAAGAAATGCCATTAAAACGGCGGTCGTCGCACAGAGCTTTGCATAAGTCAGCGGAGCGGTGCTGGCGGGCCGGAGAACTCCAGAACAAGGCGGCGGTGGCGCCCTCTACTAGCATCCACAGAAGGAGTAACCTCTCCGGCCAGCATCTGGACTCCGGTTACCATGTGCTTTTAGAAAGCTTGTTTTTTGCACGAAAACAATAAAAAAAACTTTGTTTGTAAATATTTTATTGGAGATTGGTAAAAAATAGCAAACACGTGATGATTTTTAAGAATTTGAGTTTACAAAGTTTCGCGGTACAATTAATATTGTTTTCTAAAACCACGTCTCACCGGGGATTTCAGGTAGCGCGTCCTGACCTGAGCGCGTGCTGACTTCTGTAGTAATTCACGACACGCCCGCTTGGGAAGCGGGGATTGGAATATCTACAGTATATGCTTTCGGCGCCGAGATTGCCGATTACAGCCGAAATAGAGGAGTATCAGTTAAAGCTATCGAATGCGATACTCCTGAACCAGATCAAGCAGCTCTGCAGCCTCCTTAGTGGCGGAGGCGGGAGAAATGGGGGCGTTGCGATTGCCGATAGTTAGTTTCTGCTGTACGGATCGGTGCCACTTCTTCGGAGAATTTTTTATGGCAGTATACCGAGTTCTAGTAACGTTGACTATACTACTGTTCTGGAATGAGGTCCCCGGAGTAGTTGCCAAAAGGCTGCCCAACAGTTTTCTAATTGTTGCGAGACAAGCGAGGAACACGCGCAAAACTATGCCGCGCAGCTATGGCATGACAGACTCTAGCAACAAAAGCAGGACATTGTTGCCCCGATCATGGGGAAACACTGCCGCGAGGAGCGCTGCCTCCTCATGCAGTGCAAATGTTGAGAATATGCATGCGGCAACAGTTGGAAAATACTGATATAGAGCTGCAGTTCCGTTGTGGCGCGCAACGTCTGCCGAATAGGTTTGAGCAACAGTCAACCAAGAATGGTGCCCAGTGTTTCCGCAACAATTTCTCGGAACATCTATCCCAACCAAGCGCGAAACTGTTGTGTCGTAGGGTTGGAACACTTTTGGAAAGCAGTGTTTGGCGACAGCATTCTGGCAGTATCAAAGCAATCTGTTTTTGAATCAGCCACGGGATCAGTTTGCTCACTGTAAAAACGGACGTTGCGATGACTGTTTGTAAGCTTTGTTTTCCGAAAGCAAAAAAAAAAAGTTACGTTGCCACATTTCGGAATCAAAGGGCCCGACGCTCTCGCAACATCAGTCCAATAGTAGCAAAACAGCAGTTCTGCACTCTCGCAAATGCAAAAGTGACACTGTTGGCGGAACTTGTGTTGCGTGATAATGTTTCGCCTACAGCTGCGCTGGTCGTTTCCGGCATGTTTAGCAACATGAGGACAGCACACATTTTGCTGGGTAAAAGCAATGCTTCGGTAACGGTTGCGAGCATGAAACAGTCAACGGTAACCGACACAGTTGCCGCAGTGCTTTAGCAGCGGAAACTTCTGCAGTGTTACGACTGCTGCTACAACATTGTTGCGCGATTGCAATATAACTGTTTTTATGTTGCGAAACTTTGTTGTGCCGACTGTCTCCACAACATAAATTGTTACCGGGGGGGGGGGTACCTGTGAGCTTGTCTGGTTTCATGCTTGTTGACCTTGAGCTCTGTCGGGTGCTGTGCCTCCGTGCAGTGTTTTCTCTGCCCCAGGGGCCATTCCACTGGAACTAAACGCCCAGAGCAACTACAAACTTGTTACGAGTGTGGGATGAAAAGAACATACGTCCGAACCTGCTGACGGTCAGCATCACACTACTTCTTTTTTCTTTTATTAGCATTGTTCTCTGCCACTATGCTTTCTGGGGCGTTGGTGGCACTAACAGACTCTTAAAATTCCTCCCCCCTTTAATGTGTTCTCTCATTGCTCATGGGGAGTAACGCTGAACGGGCCGTCTGACTCTTGCACTCCGTCTTGGGGCAACGGGACTCGGTTCAACCATGACGGGTGTGCTGACCATGGTTGGATTCCCTGGAGGGTAGGTTTCCTCTGTCGATGTAGACTACTCCTCTGGTCTACATGCCTACATGAAGCCTAGACCAGGGCTTGTCGGGAAATGGCCAAGGAGTCATTGGGATGCCACGAGGTGACTTGTGATATGTTTGGCAAGAAGCACAGTTATTTACTTGGTCTGTGATGGCGCTGTCAATTCCAGGCCACCAAACATGGCATCTGGCAATCATCTTGATTTTTTCCACTCCAGGGTGTCCAGCTTGCAGCAGTTGAAGGACTTGTGCCTGTATGAGCTTGGGCACAACCACACGCGATCCCCACAAGAGACAGCCCTCGTGCAGGCTGAGTTCATTGTACCTTGCAGCACATGGAATGTAGTCTCCTTCCACTGGCAGCGGCGTTCCGGTGAGGACATCGTGGACAACCTGAGAGATAACGGGGTCTCTTCTTGTCATTCGAGCAATAGCTGCAGCTGATAGAGCATCAGGGTAGGCCCTGTCAAGCATAAACACGTCGGCTGGCGTCGAAGCAGGCGCGTCGTTCGTTGGCAGGCCGTCGGCATGGCCTACCATGCTTCCAGGCTTGTAGGTTAGCTTGAACTGGTAGCTCGAAAGGGTCAGCATCCACCTTGTAACTCGTGGAGACGCCTGACATTTGCACGCCTCTGTCGGAGTTCAACAGTCCGAGCAACGGCTTGTGGTCGGTCACTGCTGTGAACTGTCTTCCTTAAAGTTATTGGTGGAACTTGCTTACACCGAAAACCAAAGCCAGAGCTTCTATGTCTACTTGAATGTAGTTCTGTTCAGCAGGAAGTAGCCGTCTGGAAGCGAACGCTACTGGTAGCTCCACTCCATCACTCTTGAAGTGTGCCAGCATAGCACCAACGCTATAGGGCGAAGCATCGCAGGTGAGTAGGAGTTCCTTCTTCGAATCGTAATGCACAAGAACGGGTGCAGTTGTCATGAGTTTCTTGCTTTCAACGAAAGCTTGCTCTTCTTCCTTTCGCCACGACCATTTCTTGTCTGCCATCAGTTGAAGATGCAATGGCCGTAACGTAGACGAAATGTTTGGCAAGAAACGTCGATAAAAGTTGAGCAGTACAAGGTAGCTTTGAAGCTCTTTCATGTTACAAGGAGCAGGAGCGTTGACGATCGCGTCCACTTTGTTTGGGCTGCGAGTGAGTCCCTGCTTGCTAATGACATGGCCAAGGTACTCTACTTCAGGCTTGAAAAATTGGCATTTCTCCAACTTCACCTTAGGCCAACATCTTGAAGCCTCTGAAGAACGGACTTAAGGTTCTTCACGTGGTCTTGATCGTCACCTCCCGTGACAATGATGTCGTCGAAGTAGATCGCTACTCTTTGTAGGCCACGGAAAATATTTTCCATTTCTCGTTGGAATATTGCTGGAGCAGAAAAACTCCAAACGGAAGTCTTGTATACTGGAAGAGACCCATGTGGGTGTTGATGGTCACGAACTTGCGACACTCTTCAACCAGGGGCACTTGCCGGTACGCATCTCGCAAATCACGCTTTGTGAACTTGGTCCCCCTTACAAAGCAGCCCACAGTTCTTCCACGCGTGGAACTGGATAGGTCTCTAGAAGAGACACAGGATTGACTGGTACTTTGAAGTCCCCACATATCCGCACTCGATCATCCTTCTTTTGAACCGGACCAATGGGAGCTGCCCAGTCAGATGTCTTCACTGACTCAAAGACACCCTCACGTTGTAGTATCTGGAGCTCTTTGGTGGCTCTATCACGTAATGTAAATGTCAGTGGACGGGGCTTGCAGAATTTGGGCGGACCCTCTGGAGTCACAAAGATTTAAGCAGAAATTTCCTTCAAGGAGCCCAAACCTTCATCGAAAACTGTAGAGTACTGACCTATGAGGTGCGCAACATTAAAAGGGTTGTTCACTGGCTCAAGTCCGTTGAGGCTCAGGCCCAAAGCGAAAACCAGTTGCGACCAAGCAACGTAGTTGAAGTACCAGAGGTGATGAACAGCGGAAGAACCTCACTTTGACCTCTGTAACTGACGTTGACATTTGCCTTGCATTTGACTTGCTCGAGGCCTCCAGAATATCCTCGCAGAAGGACGCACAAAGAATCCAAGTTGACATTGGGGCATTCCGCTTGAAACTTCTCCACAGGCATCACCGAACGCTCGCTCCGGTGTCTAGTTCCATGGAAATTGGTTTACCGAAGAGTTTAACGGTGACCAGAAAAGGTGGTACTGTTGATGCTGTACCCAGGTGCCACATGTCGTAGGCGTCAGTTTTCACAACCTGACAAAGATCTTGCGGGGACATGTCGCCGTGAAGTGTGCTCACCTGAGCAGATGAAGTTGACCTTGGCTTACTTGACGAGCTCTTCCGGAAACTTTCGAATTAGGCGGGTTCCCACTCTTCTTCGAGTTGCACACAACAAAATGGTGCCCTCGCTTCTGACAGTAGTGACACGTAGAATGGATGTGTCGGCACTGAGATGCCAGGTGGCTTTTGTCTCCGCAGCGATAACACGATGTGTCTTTCGCCGCGTGCATTATCTGGTGCGTGGAAAGAACGCTTGTACTAGCTTGAGCTTGACAGAGCTCACCAGCATCTTTCTTTGCAGATTCCATGGCGCGTGCAGTTTGAACAGCAACCTCGAAGGTGAGGTCTGGAATTTCAAGAAGTCGAGTCTGAATCCCGGCGTCGTTTATGCCGCAAACTATTCTGTTTCGTAGCACTTTTTTCAGCTCAGCACCGTAGTCACAGTGCTCCGATAGGCTCTGTAGCGCTGCAATGAAGTCACTCACAGATTCAGTTTCGGAACGAACCCTTGAATTAAAGCGGAAGCGCTGAACCACGGAGGACGGCGTATGGGCGTAATGCTTGCCGAGAATGGTCAGGATCTCGCTGAGGGTCTTGTCTTGGGGTGCCTTCGGCTTCACCAGGTTCCGAAGCAAAGAGTAAGTCCTCCGGCAGCAGCAGCTCAGGAAAATGGATCTCGTCTTTGCAGCAGGAACATCGTTGGCAAAGAAGAATTCGTGGAGTCATTCCACGTATGCCGGCCATTCGTCGCCTCCCACCTCGAACGGTTCGATCCTGCCAAACGTCGGCATGGTCCTCTTTTACCTCGTCGCCATTTTGTTACGAGTGTGGGAAGAAAAGAACACACGCCCGAACCTGCTGACGGTCTGCATCACACTACCTCTTTTTCCTTTATTAGCACTGTTCTCTGCCACTATACTTTCTGGTGCGTTGGTGGCGCTAACAGACTTTTAATAAAACTTTTGTGAAGCAAGATGCCTTGCCTTGGCGACTTTGTCTGCACGCATCAATTTGTATATTTCATTGTCTCATGCCAGCATCTCATTTAGGGGTATTCAATCGCATTGCTCCCAGTTTGCAAAGAGGTAGCAATTCCCGATGCACACTAGAACGCCTCAAGGCTTCCCAGGCAGCACACCATTGTTGGACTTCCGTTGGCCCAATGTTGGCAAAAAATGGTTCCAATATTGGTCTGACGTTGGCATTTTCGAAAACGCGACCCGATCCAATGGTGGTCCAACATTGGCACAAATGTTGGACTACTGGTTTGCCAACGTTCTAGCCAACGTTGAACCAACGTGGTTTGCGCTTTTTTTTATCCAATATTGGCATAGAGGTTTCACCGTTGGCTGAACCAACATTGGCATCCAGCGCCTTACACACTGGCTCTTCCAACAATGGCTTAAATATTGGCTATCCCAATATTGGCATCCAGTCTAATACACTGGCTATTTTTTCATCTATTGTCTATGACATTATTGGATGCCATTTTTCAGTCAGTGTTCTAACCGGTGTCACAAAAACGGTGCAGAGAACCAAGCAAGTGCCTTGCCTTTTTTCCTCAAGCACTATTTTCTTTCTGATACTAAAATCTAATAAATGCAGCAATTTTGCCATATCTGGACACTTTAGAAATCATTAAAGCATGCAAATGAATTGTTCATAAGGTTTGACGGTTCATAATTTATTTAAATCGAAACCAGGGGGGCCTAGGCAGTCTCGGCGGCAGGCTCGGTAGTGGACAGGGCAGAGGGCTGGGCAAAGGAATTCCACGCAGGGGCCTGGCCACAGGATTCTGAAAGAGACAGAAGCGGGGGTTTGGATTCAGGTGAAGGGTTTCAGAGGCTCTCAGTTCTCTCTTACGCTTGTCAATAATGAATAAAAAAAAACACAGCTTTAATATTATTTGCCGCCCTTTAATTAACTATTCGATTAATCGGCTCAGTTGCTCTGCAAGTATAAAACCTCAGAAAGGCCTACCGACTTTTTTTATGTTTACTTTTCCATATTATTAACTTTTTTTTCCAGTGAATTATTTTTCGTCATTTCGTATGTAAAAAAAACTTAGTACTGATTTTTAAAATAAATAGATGCACAGGTAAGACACCGGGGCCGGCTTGCTGGAATCAGTGTCTCAGCTGAGACTGGGTGAAAAAAAGCACTGTAAAGGCTGGGACGCCCGAGCGTCTGAGTCAAGGTTTGAGTCCCGTTCAGTTTGTACGCTGGCTTTGACAGTGATTTCTTTCCCCCCGTCTCAGCTGAGACGCTTTTTCTAGAAAGACGGCCCAGGCGTTTAGAATTGTTTTGTTCGTCCGACTTGTTCTTACTCAGAGCTCGATCGATCTAGATTAAAATATCTATAGTGGTTTAAACAATTAACAAAATAGTACGAAGGTTATTTCATAAATTGATTAACTCTAGTCTTGCAAAATCATGGCGTCCCTCAACCTTTCATCTAGCTTTAAAAAGCCTTAAGAATTACAATCTCGCCATTTAAGTTCACACCACTATTTCTACTTTTATTTAAAAAAAAACGTTTTTAAGATTTACGGTATTTGCGGCACGGAAATATGCAGTCATAAATGTACCCATATTGCCTCAATAATATTTACAATTTATAAATCACACCGCCGTCCTCCCTCTTCAGCTCACCAGTGTCAGTGTCAAACGCACTACTAAAATAAAAGTCCAATGAATACCCTGTTATACGTAAGAACATGACAGTTGAACAGAGCTTGAAGCTTGGATTAATCAAGAGTTTAAAATAAATTTCGCACATAAAATAGTTTGTCGTGCAAAGACAATTACTGGCAATAACACTCGCAGAGCGCGGTGACATAACTGACAATCCACTCGCACCCAACAAGCCGAACCTTGGCAGATAAGGACTACACAAATCTCTGTGGTATTCGGCTTGGAAATACCGGGAGGACTTTAACTACAGCACACATCTACCGCCAAGAAGACAGCCATATTTTAACGCAAAAAAGATTAAATAAAAATAACTTAGAACACAAAAATAACCAATCAGAACGTCTCTCACGGTCTATTAGAATAAAAAGCACTTGCAAATAGCGCTGTACACGGCCTTTCGTGCCGATCGCTCTAGATTACGCGTTGAACTAGTCGGAGATTCCTGGCACAGAGTTCGACACGGTTCAAACTCATCGGATAGAGAAAAAACGTACATTTCGTAGCAAGAATACCCATCCCCAAGGGTCAGGAGGACTTCTCCTTGTTATTCACTTGGAAGAGAAGGCGGTCCGTCGTGTCTTCGGTCCGTCGAAGCTAGTGGTCACATGTATGCCCACAACAAAGGAAGATCACCGGTGTGTACGCGCTGCCGTAAGAATATCCATGGTCTTGACAAACCGCATGTTGAAGATCGCACTTGGCACTAAGACAAAATGCGCTGCTTGTGATCGGAACTCTAGAACTAGATTTACCACATTTACCACGGAAGCGAAATCTACAGCAGGTCCGCAGGCCGCATCACACGCGAAACTAGGTCCGGTCGTCGCAGGCATTCCGGGTTCGCCAACGGCTAATGCGTCATCCGTCAAACCACGTGATCACGCTTCTGCCGTTACCCGCGCACAGAGAGCGAATTCAAGCGATAAAAAGAATACGGTTCATTGTTCTGGCGAATACGCACCATCACCACGCCTTCAGCTTAGGGAGAGGGAGAAAAAGAGGGAAGGAGTAGAAAGAAAGCAGCCCAGAACGGGGGGTGTGCTAACAAATGCTAATCTTCACTTCAGGCACATCTCAACAATGAACCCAACCAGAGGATTCGTCACTTGTACCCCAGGTTGATAGTGCAGTGGTTGTTATGCGTGGCCTTGGGCTTTTATAGTCAGGTTCCGTGCTCTGCCTTATCACCAGCTTCGAGACTGTAGTCACGTGACCCTAACCGGAGACACGATTGGCCTAAAACACGCATAGCGTCTACCCTGCTGCCAATACCGATTGAACAGGACAGCTCTTTGAAGGCCAGCTTTTGAATTTATAAAGAAGCTGTCCATCCCAAAAGTGATTCTAAACGGGGCAAGTTTGAAGACAGTATATTCTACGTCGTATAACTTACATTAAAATTTAGAATGAAGACCTAACCGCTACTATTTTAGCGCACCATGTCCGCAAATATATATATATATATATATATATATATATATATATATGTATATATCTATATATATATATATATATATATATATATATATTATATATATATATATATATATATATATATATATATATATATATATATATATATTCTCAATACATTTAAAATTATTTGTACACTGTTAGGTTCGCGTTTTTAAACTTCAATTTTTTTTTACGAAAGAGTTACACATAAAATACACCACGGACAGCACATCGTCCGACTTTCAACATACGATGAATCGCCGACGCTCGCTGACAGAAGGTGGCGATGCTGCGCGAACAATTTCGGAAAGATGCTGCGTAGGATACGCCGGGCGCAATGGCTTTGCGACCGTTTGAAGGGCAGACGGTTCGCGACGACAAAGTAGCGTCTTCCAACTTCAGTAAGCTAACGGGGCTCGAGAGTACCACGCTCACATTTCCGCAGAGCGAGCGCGGCCGACCAGATGGAGGCGCAGTATGCTCCCGCGTCGCAATTGCTACGTCGTTGCTCTGCCTATACTGATGAAATGTGCACTGGCAGTCGGAGCAGCACTCTCGAGACTTCATTCGAGTCCAAAAGAGGACTTTCTAGCGCGATAGACTCTCGTAAAACTGAGAGTAGAAGTCACTTTGTCGACAATGACAAATATGCAAAGAAACATTAAATATTAAAAATAAAGCACGCAGAAAGAAATACAAACATGGCAGGGGCACGGACAAAGCGGAAGACGTTAACGCTACGGGATGCATACACTTACAAAATAGACTAGAAAAGACAAAATAATTAAATCTAAAAAAAAACGGAATTAAGTTTTCAACGTCGAGGTAAGGCAATGCGAAGGGAGAGCAGCCGGCAAAAACAACTGCAATAGTCCTATAGGCAGCTAAGGACGTATTTGTGACCGCGGTTATAAAGCACCGGTGACGTACGCACCATGAAGTTGGCTAAATAAAATTCTCGCCCCGAGCGAGCAGGTAAATGACTCTTTTCCACTTTTCTACCTCGGCAATGCAAAAAAATGAAAAAAGGGGTTTGCGGGTTTATAGCCTTGGCGACACATATACTGATAAGCCATTGGCTATGGCAGTGCAATATTGACCAGCCTATACCATGACATCACCAATATTGGAAAACTCTTGGCTTTGACAGATTAATATTATCCAGCTTAAGCCAGCGTATATTCAATATAGGAAAGTCATTGGCTCTGGCAGTCCAAAATTGCACAGGTTATGCCGGCGTATATCCAATATTGGAAAGCTATTGGCTTTGACAGCAACATATTGGAGAGCTTATGCCGGCGTATAGCCAATATCAGAAAGCCAGTGGCACCGACAGTCCAATATTGGACAGCTTATGCCGGCGTATATCCAATATTGGAAAGCTATTGGCTTTGACAGTCCAATGTTGACAAGCCTATGCCAACGTATCACCGATATTGGAAAACCACTGGCTTTGATAGTCCATTACTGTCCAATGCGATTCCATTATTGGAAAACATATGGCTCATTTGCCCATTTTTGCGCCATTCTTTGCCACATCAAATCCAATGTTGGCCCAATACGGTGTGCTGCCTCGGTTGTCGCTGAACCGTCGAGCCAATTCAAGGCTTATTTCATAAATCATGTTAAATAACGAGAAGTATCATGAGAACCTTGTACCGAGAAGAAAGTAGTGTTTATGGCACAAAATAAAATGTGCAGCGCTTTTAGTCAAATTTGTAGCACTTTCACGTTTTTTTTTTCCAGATGTGTCCTTAAAAGCTTCATTTCTTTAATATGATAGTTGATCTCGTTCTTTGAGATTCAAAAAACTTAAATTGGAATTCTTCGAACATGAATAGAAAAGAAATTCGAAATTTTCAAACTTTTCATACTCAATCTGTAAAGAGAGTTAGAATCTTCAAACCTGAACTTTCGGAAACTTGACATCTTCAAAATTTTTAAATTCAAACACAGCAGGATTTGAAATTTGCGTAACTTTTCAAATTCAAACCTTACCTCCTCCAACCTCAGCAGGTTTGGGACAACCCTAGTTATGATTTTATCTAGTCAGCTAGTTGGGTTGAATGAATGTAGAAGTTGCGACAGCTGTTTTTTCATCTGCTGCTAAGATTCCAACGTCTGAAAATAGCTAATGACACAGCACCGTCTGAAACCACCACGCTGCAGTGACGTTATTGAGTAGCAATCGTCGCTCAGAATAAACCAGTGGGGGAACACGTTTGTTTGGACAGCAAATTCACATGTCTAGGCATTGCACATACGCTCAGATGGCATCATAAAATATATATCTGTCGTATTATCTACATCCGGCCCACAACGCACTCATTGTTATACATTTCTAAATGGTGGTATTTGTGTACATTCACCCCTGTGAGAGGTTCATTTCAGGTCTTAAACAACTGAAGGAAGTTCTGTGCCTTACTCACTTTGTCCTGCTGGGCAGCCTTTGACAAAGAAATGCTCTAGCACTGCTAGGTGTATAGTGCTTTATTAAGACATCCAAGAGAGAAACCAGAATTTAACTCGCCTCACATAGACATGGTACAGGCTGTAACGTGGATTCGCTTTACAGAATTGTTTAGTTCTAAAAAAGAACATCAGATTATGCCTGTAGTCTCCTTGTCACTGCCGACATAAAACATGGTCTGCATTTGCAATGCAAACATTAGAGACCGACGTAGGTAGATTGTCCCATTTCGTCTGAACTTGCAAGTACGCACACATCGCGTCTTGGTCAACGCAGGGTTGGGGAAGAGAGACTTCAGATACACAGCCCTGCAAAAACAATGTTGCATTGCTTTCATTTTTTTTAGTCTCCATGTGAAGAATTGTGTGGCACGTAGACTAGCTTCTCTGCCTGTTCGATGTTTTTTGGCTAATGTATTTATACTCTTGTCATACCAGCGGCCATGGCGATGGGCTACTCTCCGACGGGAATATGCACATCTGAAAGAGACCTGGCCCGATGAGCATCTCAGCTACAACATTGCTGCCGTAGTACAGCTAGATGCAATATTTAACGGCTTATTCAAGTGACCAAGTGGTGACAAGGGAATCTCTTGGCCACCTTCAGCGGGTAGGTTTTTCAACAAGGTGGCAGATTTCACTCTTTATTCAATTCCTATGGTGCTGTCGTTGTCATTCAATGAAATGGAATGAGGAAAGATGCTTACTAGAATGTACTGTAACAGCCTTGAATCAATGTTTTTTCAGCACTCAATTTTGATGAATCTAATTATGGGGGCATCAAGCGTGGCACGAAAATTTCAAACAATATTTGATTTCTACAAACCCATGCTGCTAGTTGCGAATCAGTTTTCTTTACTCAATGTGTGGTTTATTGCAGAGCAACCATGCACTTTAACAAACATTAAACACAAGCATGATGTTGTATTGCTTTGTCATATAATGGCATCACCTATCGCCACCCCACACCTTCGTTTCGGGTGCTGCGTGTGTATCGTCATGAATAAAGGGTTTTTGGCTATATAGTTCCATTGTCGCTCATGAGGGAATTAAATGTATCTTATTTCCTTACAGCGGGACCACTGTGAATCCTGTCGGAGAAGAATGAGACGTCTGGCTCCTTCCTGGGTTATGGCACAGGTAAATCGCCACAAACTTAGACGACACGGGTTCTGACTTTGGCAATGAACAGTCGCACAACCGGTATACTTCGTTAAACCTTGAGCTGACTGTGCAGTGGAAGCTACGTGCTTGCTGGGCCAGTTGTACGCCCATCATTTGCCATCTGATCGCGCTCCCATTCACATCCATGCGCCGGGAGCAGGGTTCGGTAATGAGAGAAAGGTGGTCGATAGGTCCAGTGAATGTGTAGCTCCAACCTCACTGCCAACTTGGTGGTGAACAGAGCATAGGAAACAGCTCATTACATTGCATTAGCACTGAATGACAGAAAGCAGGTTTATGAGATTTGAAGGCTTATTTGAGGCCTCTTGTTGAGTGCCACATCGGACACATATTACTAAAATCAAAACATTTGGGATGGAATCAGCAATAATTAACTGGATTCATTGACTGGATTGAAACGTCTATCAGATAGACCAGAGGTGGCCAAAGTGACATGGGGTTAGAGCCGCAGACAAAACAACAAAAGTTCAAAGAGCCACAGAAAAAGTAAAGGTGGGGAGGCTACTTAAAAAAAGAAAAACAATATGGAGGGAATGGTGCTTTCCAAAAAGGACAAGTATAATTGTTGACTACAACAAATAACACCAAGCAGCAGAACGTTACTTTAAGCGCTCAGCAAAAATGAAAGCTTCGGCTGGTTCAATAGCTAGCCACTGCGCCTGACGCCCGTTATGCTTATACGGTTCGAAATATTTTCTAGAACAGTAAAGCAAACAGTGTCACTGGACGCATCAATGTGTCAATGAACAGTCCAGCTGAATCTATGTAGTGTAATACAAGGCTGCAAAGTCTGTGAGCTGTTTTTTTAATTTTAAAATTATTTTCGTCTTTGGATCACAGCAGGGTTAGGGGGGCACGCTCACCGAAAGCAGCGAGCCGCACTAAGGCCCACGTTGAGCCGCAGTTTGGCCACCCCTGATATAGACTAACCAGATTTTTATTTAGCAAAGTTTACTACAACATAAATATCACATCAGCATTCACCAAGCTCCCTTTTCTTTCATATATACATATATTTCTAATTAATGTTTTGTTGTCCACCTTTTCACCCTGCAATCGTGCTTTACCCTTAAAGGGCTAGTGAAGAGAAAGGTCGGCTCACAAATCAAGGTTGGACGAATAGGCGGGACGGTGCAAAACCCCCAAACAACACAAGTACAGCGATATCTCTAACGGATCGCTGTATTGTTGGAAAAGAAGTGCGCAAATGACAACACGGCCGACGAGACAGGTCACGTCACGATTCCCATTCTTTCTCGCTACCTCCCTCGGAACTAGTGAACCGAAGGGAGGAGGAGAGAGGCGAGGCCGCTTCCCCTCATTCTGAAATTCTTGTGGAGACGACAAAGACATCGCTTGATCGCACCCTTTTTTTCCAAAACTGCGGCCATTCATTTGAGATAGTGATGTATGAGTCATGTTTTGGAGTTCCTAGCGTATTGTTGAACGCTCATACATCCTTATTTTGCTAAATCCAAATTTCGGTTTGGTATCTCTTTAATGGGGCACTAAAGCGTGTTTTGAAAGTCTAGATCTATGGTCATACCTCATTCTATGAGCTCTAATTATCCTAAAAAAAAAACAGAAATTACATTCATCCGTGGCCCGTTTTCTATCTCAAGAAAGTGATCAAAATTCCAGACACTTACCACCGTCGCAGATTGACAGATGCCGCTACCGAACCTGGCTGAATACGGTCAAACAACGGACGGTGCATGTGAGTCGCTGAACCGTCCAGCCAATTCAAGGCTTGTTTCATAAATCATGATAAATAACGAGAAGTATCATGAGAACCTGTTACCGAGATGAAAGTAATGTTTATAGCACAAAATAAAATGTGCATCGCTTTTAGTCAACTTTGTAGCACCTTCACGTTTTTTTTCCAGAGTTGTCCTTAAAAGCTTTATTTTTTTATGTTTTACTCGCGAGCGATCGGTTCCCGTGTGGACGAGCACGACTGGTTGGCGGCTCGTCCACGGTGAACGAGCTGGTAACCAGCGTGCCGTTCGTTGTTTGACCGTATCCACCAAGGTTCGGTAGCGCCATCTGTAGTTCTGCGCTGACGCTAAGTGTCGAGAATTTTGATCAATTTGTTTAGTATGCAAATCGACCGCAGATGATTGTAATTTCAGTTTTTTTTAGAAAGATAAGGGCTCGTACATTGAGTTATAGCAAAAACGAGGATCTCCAAAAGCACTTTAGTGCCCCTTTAGGACAAGGCAGCGCTGCGGCAAAGCGAGATATGCAGGATTGCAATGCCTAGACCACGGGTGTAGCTTGTAGGCAGTGCATCTTTGCGTGGTGTGAGAAGCACACTCAACGGAGATTATTAGACTGCCCGAACATACCACGTACAATGAGAGATATCACGAAACATCCGAGTACTGAGTCATGATCGGTGTGTAAATCGAATGAAATCACACGTTACTCTAAGCGATAACCGGAAGTTCTGAACAATTCGCACAATGTTACAGGAACAATCTGGCAGTACTGCGACGCCTGAAGTATTAGTTTCGGTAGCTATAAAGAGAAATTAACTTTTGGTGCAATGTAGGCCTAAATTCATCACATTTTGGAGAAATGTAGAAGGGTAAGCACTTTGGCGGAGCATACACATCAATGCTTTTCCCCTTGGAAGGCAGTCTTCCACATTCCGATTAAAATTACCCATCTTCAACTTTCCTTCTTAAGTAGCATGCAGCAGGACTTCAAGGGATAAGTTGCCAGGTTTTGGAAATACGCCACCGGGCAGCTACAGTACTTTCTAAGAAGACCTTTGGGGAATCGGACAAAAAAAGAAAACGATAAACACCGCCGCCCCCTCCTCTCCCGTGTGAGTGTATCGCCAATTTTCCTCTGGTGAACCTCGTCGGCGCTCCTCCTTGAACCAGACCCACTGGGGGACAGGTGTGAGGCTTTAATAGAGTTGAATATCTATCATACTGACACGGGACACGGTTAAAAATAAAAGTTTGAGTCAAATTAAAGCTCAGATTATAATATTTTTTTAAATAACACATAACGTTTTATACGCATGTAATCAGGTGTTCGCGAGCTTGTCATATAAAATCAGCGAAAGTTTAGATGAAACGCAAATATACAAATTGTCATATATACTTAGTGGCTCCAAGCCTCATTGACGTTGGTTTCGATTATCGTTTCGACGGGTGGCGCCGAGTTCTTTGCCTGTTTCTAAAGTTTCAGATGCAGTGGAGAGCTCCCCGGCTGTCGAGCGCCTAGCATGCAGCATGAGTAGTTGCAACACAGGAAGATACATTTAGAAATACTGTATGATTTCGTCACGCTGCAGCTCAGCACTGTAGAGTTACTAGAGAGTTTTAGGGAACCGTTTTTTTTTCACATCCGTTACGTTACGATGGGCCCTCCGGTACGTACTGCGCGTGCGCTTGTCTTCTGCAATCTTACCGTAATACGGCAGTCGAACCTTAAGGCACGACGGCACGACCAATGACTGACATGGACAGTCTCGCTTGGTTAGCAAACCGCTATTTCGCTGGTGGAGAGAGCGTGCCGTGGCTCCAAACGTGATTAAAATAACTCGTGGTAGTGCCTGGCAGGAGCGCCATATGTGACAGCAAGTGCATAAAGTTGGAGTCAGCAAAAAATAAAGAGAAAACAGAACAAAACACGAAAGGACATCCTCTTAAGAAGTAATTTTACCTTTAGCAATCCAAACAAATGACTGCGCAGTAGCTCAGTGGTTGTATTCGTTGTTTGGCTTTCAAATCGAACGGACGTGTCACTATGAGCTCCGTCGGAGCGGTATGAACGGCTCCTGATAGCTGCGGCGACAAGGGCGAACGACGCAACGAGGATTATCGGATTGTCATGCCCCCGATAACGACAAGCGAGTACCTACTGAACTCTGTTTTCCTACATGCCGACATTGGAGCGAGACCATGCCGGATTGAAGACTTCCAGGTCAGGTTAGAAAGCGCAGTAGTGCTCAAGGACATAGCCACGTGTGGGTCATTCCAGATGAACCACGTGTGGCTCGTGACGCTCAAGTCTGCCGCTGCCAAAGAGAAGTTAGCAGCCGTTAAAGCTTTCGAGGTGAAAGGCAGGCGGTGCGTCAAAATTGACCCGGACAGGGCAAAGGTGCGCCTCAAGCTGCACTGGATCCCGTTTTACATGCCAGTCCACTGCGTGAAAAAAGCTCCGGAGCCCTACGGCAAAGTCGAGGTAGCAGGGACTCAAGCCGAAAAATACAACGTTTCGGTTACGGTTATGAATACGCTTCCTGTTGATAACTGTTTCGTTTCGGTTTTTTACGGTTTTAATTTTTACGGTTTCGGTTACCGGTTACACGTTCCTAAAAACCGGTTTATCTCAGCTTTTCTAATAATTTGTTTAATTGAAATGCTAGACAGCCGTTTTATAATAAACAGTCTAAAATTGTCCCAGATCTCCAACAACGAGAAATTCAAGAAACTTAGAAACGTCTTAATACTTCTAATTGGTCAAAAGTTTCTTGTGTTTCTTGCGCCAACATTTTTTCATTACATCTACTTACATAATATAGTTTGATACCCGAGCCCACAGACTATTTCCGCTACTTGGGGATCATCGCATTCGATATTGCCGGGAGCGCAGCTGACCAAGCAGGCAGCGCGCTTGTGGCCTAGCGGTTATCGCGCGTGCCTTCCGCGCGGAAAGCCAGGGTTCGATTCCTGGCCGCGGGGACGCATTTTTGTGGACTCTGACGTACATTTTCTGGTAAATTCGAGAACCGTGTTGCTTGTTCGAGGTCAGAATGTTCTACACGCAGAACCTTCTACGCCGATTCTTCCAGAACCCCACGCGTGTACATAAGGGGCTCCGCGTTGCGAGCCGCAGTCAGTTTCGCCTCAGCGTTCGATCTTGCTGCTTAGCCGCCTTCGACGCCCGCGACTTTCTCTTGTTATCTACTCTTTTCTTCTGTTCCTTTCTTTATTTTTTGGGCACAAGTTTGCCCCATTAAACGTTCAGTTTACTCAGTTATTATCGCCTCATCACTTGTCATTCGTGACATTTTGGTGGAGGTGCGGGGTATCGCATTCTATGCCCGTGGAGCGTACCCCTCCGAAAACACGCCCGCCAAGTGACGTGCTCAGCTCCGGGAGGTTACCCTTCGCAGAAGACGCCAAAGCCCGATCAAGCCGCCGTGCCAAAGGTCAATCCCCGGAATTTGGACCCTTGCCACCGAAACCGAGGAAGAAGACCGCGACGATGACCACGCCACCTGTCGTTGTCCTACCCGTCGCCGCCCGTACGCCCGTGTCCTTCCATGGTGAGCCCTATGAAGACGTCGAGGACTGGCTACAGCAGTACGAGCGAGTGGCCCAGCAAAACCGATGGACAGAAGAACAGCGCCTACAGAGTCTTTATTTCGCACTCGAAGGAACCGCCCGGCACGGGTTCGAGAATCGCTAAACTTCCCTGACCTCGTGGACCACCTGCAAGGACGCGCTGATACGGAATTTCACCAACCAGTACCGACGGGAGAGGGCCGAGGACCTCCTTCGAATGAGGACCCAGGGCGCAAGCGAGACGATCACCAGCTTTGGAGAAGATGTTCTGCGCCTGGTCGCTCGCGCCGACCCTCTAACCACCGACGAAAAGAAGCTTCGGATCCTGATGCGAGGCGTAAAAGACGACATCTTCGGTGGCCTTGTCCGGAACCCCCCAGCCACCGTCGAAGATTTTGTCAAGGAAGCCACAAACATCGAACGTGCGCTTCAAGCACGGGCCTCCCATTACCAGCGACTTCCCGGCGTAGCTGCCCTCTCGACTTCCAGCTGCAACGGCCCGGACCTCTGCGAGATCATCCGGGACGTCGTGCGAGAGGAAATCAGGAAGCTTCTTCCTGCTGCCGCAAGCCCGGATTCGCCCTCAATCGCCGAGGTTGTCCGGGCAGAAGTTCAGCAGGCGCTGCAGCCACAAGTTCTTGTCAGCGCCGCTCCCGAACCACCGACGCTGAGCTACGCCGCAGCTACCCGACGACCACCGCCCCCTGCTCACCCGTATGCGGCGCAACCCCGACGGGAACCTCCGGCACCGCAGTTTTCCCGACGCCAGGAAGATCGGGCGCACGCCCACCCAGAACCAGCAGCGCCACGAAAGACCGACGTGTGGAGGACGGCCGATCGACGCCCGTTGTGCTATCACTGCGGTGAAGCCGGCCACATTTACCGCCGATGCCCCTACAGACAACTGGGGCTGCGCGGGTTCCACCCGAACGACCCGCGCCCAAGTTACGACGAGCGCCCTCGCGACATCGAGGAGAACCTCCGACGTTCGCCCTCCCCAGTTTCGTCTCTCCGCCGTGAAGCCCGCTCCCCATCGCCACGACGTTCAGCGTCCCCAGCGCCACGACCTCGCCGAGAGAGCCTGTCTCCCCTCCGTCGCCGGGAAAACTAAGTGCGGCAACGCCTGGAGGTGACGTTGCCGAAGACGACGGAAGCAAACAGCCTCCAAAAACGCCGGAGCGCTCCCACTCTCCCGACGCCCCGCATCACACCGACGCCCCTGCCACGGTGTCCAACAACCTAAAAGTTGTTATCGACGGCCACGACGCATCGGCACTCGTCGACACCGGAGCAGACTACTCCGTTTTGAGTGGGAGGCTCTCTCGCCGCCTTCGCAAAATCATGACGCCATGGGATGGACCCCAAATACGAACCGTAGGAGGACATCTCATCACGCCCGTCGGAAGGTGCACTGCTCGCGTCGAGAATCACGGCGAGACGTGTCCGGTAAAGTTCGTCGTTCTACAAGACTGTTCCAGAGATGTCATTCTTGGCATGGACTTTCTGTGCAAATACGGCGCCGTCATCGACCAGTGTGAGAACAGATTGACGCTGCGGAAGCCTGTTCCGCCTTCAGAGAAACCCCAAACAGCGTCAGCCGCCGTCCGAGTCGCCGCCGCCCACGTGAACCTGCCGCCGCGATCAAGTGTTGTAGTACCCGTCGTGGCCGATACAGCTACCTGCGGCGAAGTTGTCCTGGAAGGCAACCTTCAATTGCTTCTGGGAAGAGGGATAGGCGTCGCGAGAGGAGTGGCCGAACTTCAGGATGGGCGGACTGTGGTCCTCGTGACGAACTTCCGAAATGAAACGCAACACCTCACGAAAGGTGCAGCCGTGGGCCACGTCGAGGAACTTCGAAACGCCGCCGAAATCGCCACGATTACTGACGAAACCTCGGCACCTCAGCAAGACAGTACGTCGCCAGCGCAGCTCGATATTGACCCTAAGCTTCCGGGCCCGAAACGACGGCAGCTGCTTAACCTCCTCGTCGAATACAGCGACTGCTTTGCGACGTCGTCAAAGGTGCGCCAAACAACCGTTGCGAAGCATCGCATTGTTACTGAGGACGACGCGCTCCCAGTGCATCGATCGCCATACCCAGTTTCAGTAAAAGAAAGGGAGGACATACAGGAGCAAGTGCAAGAAATGCTGAACGACAACATAATCCAGCCTTTCAGCAGTCCATGGGCCTCTCCGGTCGTACTGGTTAAGAAGGACGGAACGCTTAGGTTTTGCGTGGACTACCGACAGCTGAACGCGGTGACGAAGAAAGACGTCTACCCACTCCCCCGCATAGACGACACGCTGGACCGGCTGCGCCACTCTCGATATTTTTCATCGATGGACCTGAAGAGCGGCTACTGGCAGATCGAAGTCGACGAACGGGACCGAGAAAAGACAGCTTTCGTCACGCCAGACGGACTGTACGAGTTCAAGGTGATGCCTTTTGGACTATGCACGGCGCCAGCAACTTTTCAGCGTGTCATGGACACCGTACTGGCTGGGCTGAAATGGCAGAGCTGTCTCGTCTACCTTGACGACGTCGTAGTGTTTTCAAGCGACTTTGACGAGCACTTGCGACGACTCCGAGCTGTTCTCCAGGCCATACAGACCGCCGGGCTCACCCTTAAGCCATCGAAGTGTCGGTTCGCCTATGACGAACTGAAGTTCCTAGGACACGTGGTTAGCAATGACGGCGTTCGCCCAGACCCAGAAAAGACTCACGCCGTCGCGGCATTTCCAGCGCCGACAGACAAGAAGGCCGTGCAAAGATTCCTGGGACTATGTGCGTACTATTGGCGCTTCGTTCGGGACTTCGCAGGGATTTCGGCACCGCTCACAAATCTCACGAAGGACGCCGAGAAGTTCGAATGGGCCGAAGAGCAGCAGCAGGTATTCGAAGAGCTGAAGCGACGACTCCAGACTCCTCCTGTTCTTGGACATTTCGATCAGGATGCGGAAACCGAGATTCACATGAACGCAACTAACGCAGGACTTGGTGCGGTACTGGTTCAACTACAAGAAGGCACCGAGCGAGTCATTGCCTACGCAAGTCGGACACTATCCAAGGCGGAGAAAATTTTTTTCACGACTGAGAAAGAATGCCTTGCGGTTGTCTGGGCAATCACAAAATTTCGTCCGTACTTGTACGGGAGCCCGTTCCGCGTAGTCACGGACCACCATTCGCTCTGCTGGCTTGCCAACCTCAAGGACCCGTCAGGACGCCTGGCTCGATGGAGTCTCCGACTACAAGAGTTCAACATGACTGTGGTCTACACGTCAGGCCGCAAGCACAGCGACGCCGACTGCCTGTCTCGATCGCCCGTCGAATCACCTTCCGGCAGCAGCAACGACGATGAAGACGAGTGCTTCCTAGGCGCAGTGAACACCGACGCCATGGCACGACGTCAACGAGACGATCCTGAGCTGCGCGCACTAATAGAGCACCTGGAAGGGCACGGGAGTACCTTGCCACGTGTTTTCTCACGAGCCCTGTCGACCTTCGTCATGCGACAAGGTGTACTCTACAAAGAGAACTTTAGGGACAACAACGTGTCGTGGCTGCTGGTAATCCCGACTAACCTTCGAGAGGAGATCTTCGAAGCCTGCCACGACGACCCGACGTCCGGACACCTTGGTTACAGCCGGACACTGGCCCGTATTCGTGAAACGTTTTACTGGCCCAAGCTCCCCAAGACCGTCCACCTATACACACGATCATGCCACGAGTGCCAGCGACGCAAGAAACCTCCGACGAGGCCGGCCGGACTCCTGCAGCCAATTTCTCCTCCAACTGCACCCTTCCAGCAGATCGGAATGGATCTATTTGGCCCTTTTCCGCCGTCGACGTCGGGGAACCGCTGGATCATCGTAGCCACAGATTATCTCACGCGGTACGCCGAAACGAAAGCCCTTCCTTCAGGGACTGCCGTGGAAGTTGCCAAGTTTTTCATTGAGTCCATCGTCCTCCGGCACGGCGCACCAGAAGTTCTGATTTCAGATCGCGGATCATCGTTCATGTCACAGCTGACCCAAGAAATCCTCCGACTCAGTCACACCAGCCATCGTCGTACAACTGCGTACCACCCTCAAACCAACGGGCTGAGGGAGCGACTCAACAACACAATCGCTGACATGATCTCTATGTACGTCGACGTAGAGCACAAGACGTGGGACGAGGTGTTGCCCTACGTCACGTTCGCCTACAATACGGCGGTTCAAGAGACCACTGGATTCACACCCTTCCAGCTGGTACATGGTCGGAAAGTAACGACCATGCTGGACGCGATGCTGCCCCATGAGCCAGCTGACAGTGAGAGCGACGACGCCCAGGTGGTTGCTCAACGGGCCGAAGAAGTCCGCCAGCTCGCCCGACTCCTGATTCAAGACCAGCAACGCGTCGACGCCGGCCGCTACAACCTTCGTCGCAGGGACGTCCACTTCCAGCCCGGAGACAGGGTGTGGGTATGGACGCCCATCCGTCGCCGCGGCCTCAGTGAGAAATTGCTGAAACGATACTTTGGACCGTACAAGGTACTTCGACGCCTCGGGGAGCTGAACTACGAGGTGATGCCCGACGGAACAAGAACATCATCACGCCGCCCACCACGGCCTGAAGTCGTCCACGTCGTGCGCCTGAAGCCGTACTACGCCCGATAGGACTGTGCACCTTATACCTTCCAAATGACTGTTTAGTTTACCGTCCGTTTTATTTGCTTTGTTTTGTTTTGTGTTGCATCGGGGCGATGCACTTTTTAAAGGGGGGAGTAATGCCGCGAGCGCAGCTGACCAAGCAGGCAGCGCGCTCGTGGCCTAACGGTTATCGCGCGTGCCTTCCGCGCAGAAAGCCAGGGTTCGATTCCTGGCCGCGGGGACGCATTTTTGTGTACTCTGACGAAAATGTTCTGGTAAATTCGAGAACCGTGTTGCTTGTTCGAGGTCAGAATGTTCCACACGCAGAACCTTCTACGCCGATTCTTCCAGAACCCCACGCGTGTACATAAGGGGCTCCGCGTGGCGAGCCGCAGTCAGTTTCGCCTGAGCGTTCGATCTTGCTGCTTCGCCGCCTTCGACGCCCGCGACCCTCTCTTGTTATCTACTCTTTTCTTCTGTTCCTTTCTTTATTTTTGGGCACAAGTTCGCACCATTAAACGTTCAGTTTACTCAGTTATTATCGCCTCATCACTTGTCATTCGTGACAATATTTTGTAAGTATATCTTGGATGCCCTGGCCTATATTGTGTATAGTTTTCAAGCTCGTTATCGTCATACATATTGGGGTAGAAGGCCACAAAGTTAGTGTATTTGTTTCGCCTAGTCTAAGTTATGCATTTTTTATATATATTTTTTTATTTTATAGAAAAGATAATAATTGCATACCGTTGACTTAAATTTTGATGCATTATAAGAAACAAAAACATTTCTGTTGTACCACTTTTAGCCTGCCGTCCACAGGACCGCAAAGTTGGCAACTATTGCAGTCCGCTGTAGAAGCAGGGCCGTCGGGCAATCTAAATTAAAGAATTTTTTTTTCTCGAAGTGAAAACGCTTTTTTGATAAACAAAGTTGAGCTTCGTGTGATTCATTTGTGTTTACATCGCATATAAAAAGAAAAAAAATGTCGAGTGGACTTGCAGGTTCGATCTGTCGTGGAATCACCCATCGTAAACTTTCATGGGTGCCCGTAGACAGCCACAAGCAAAAGAAAATCTGGAAAGATATCTTCTCTGACAGCAAGCTACAACACATAAATTTTCTTATTTGTGAAAAAAAAAATAAAGTTGCAATTTTTTAGGAAAAAAAAAAAGTTAGCGGCGGGGAGAAACGAAAAACGCCGGAGTCAAGACGCTTTGCAACCGCCACTTTGACCGGTTATAATTTTTGTACCAAGCAAATGATGCAACATGTTTTTGCACTTTATTTTTGCCTGGGCTAAGGAGAGTTGTACCCCAGAGTTTTAATAAAATCGAGACTGGGCTTTTTTTTTATTTTGTTTTTTTCAATATGGGTAATTTTTTGAAAATGTGTTTTTTCAAAATAATTTTTTGTTATGTTTAAATTTTTGTCGGAAGCTCATATTTTTGACGAACAATTTAGATTCCCTGGCCTATATTATGTGTAGCTTTCGAACTTGTTAATGCCATACAGATTGAGGTAGAAGGCCTGAAAGTTAGTGTGTTTGTTGCGCCTGGTCGAAAGTTAGGAATTTTTTATATATAAATTTTAATTCATAAGGCACAAAATATTTGCATGCAGTTGACGTAAACTTTGGTTTATTACATGAAACAAGAAACATTTCTGGCGTACCACTCTTTGCCTGCCTCCCACAGGACCGCAAAGTTGGCACCTAACGCAGTCAGCGGTGGGAGCGGCGCCGTCGCGCAATCATGAAACATTTTTTTCTCGTAGTGGAAACGCGGTTTCGAGACAAAAAGTTCCGTTTCGTGCGATTCGTTTGAGTGCACATCACATATAAAAAACCAGGAAAAATAAAAATGTTGAGTGGACCTCCTGGTTCGATCTCTC